>VZTU01006433.1:333-55070 GCA_013400835.1 Zapornia atra | reverse complement strand
GCCCTCTTCTATCCATAACCTTTCCCCGTGCACAGGTACAAGATCACTGTTTGTAATTTGCTGATTTTGAGATGCACACAAATTGAGGGATATGCTACATGACCAAATTTATTCTTTGTGAAAGCCTGCTATAAACAAGCCTGATAAAATATTAGCAACCTGACTCTCCAGAAACTTAGAAATTCCTCTGGCCTCCTACTTCTGGTTTCCAATGTACCTTATTAGTGAAGTAGTCTGGAAAGTAAAAGAATACATTTTAAAATTAACAAAAAGCTTTAGGCATAGTTTTTCAGAAAAAAGAGAGAAAGATTGTTTTAGAACTTTAAAATTTCTCTTGGGTAAGAAAGATCTGTGTAGATCTGAGGTTTGGACTAGAGTCTTGTAAAGTAAAAAAGGTGATCATTGTTGCAAAAGAAATTGAGACTACTTCTGAATGTTTTTTACCAGATGTGATGAACTTTCCTGTAGTCAGTCAGAATTAAAAGAATTTATATTAGATCGTATTTAATATCTTGGACTGAAATCTTACAGTGTTTTCAAGTATAAGTAAAAAATAAGGAATACATTTCAGAAATTAAATTGGTCAGAGAAAAATAATTTTCCCTAAAAGACCTTGCAAGTGATTTTCCTTTAACCTTTTGAAGGCGCTTCATTGTGACTGTTCTGAACAAGTTCTTGTTTAAATTTTCTTGGTTTTCATTCCAAGGTCTTTTAAAAACAAACAAACAAACAAAATTATTGTAAATTCCTCTTAATCCAAAGTCCATTTTCCAAACAAATTTTGTGACGTTTAATGGTTTTATGTTTAAAATTTATTTAAAATTGTTTCAGTTGTGATAAGAAGATAAAGTCTTCTGAATTGTTGCAATGTTGTAATATTTGCATAATTGTGCTATAAAGCACGTAATTTTGTACATTTTAAATATAATTACATACATAACACTTTTTAAACTTGTACAGCAACTTTAAGAAATAAGAGCAGAATTCTTCCATGGTGTAATGTCACTAATGCAGCTATGTTTACATGAGCAATGAATTTAGTTTATGGCTGTTGCATCTGAATAATCCTTTTAACAAAAGGTTGAAATCCTGTTCACACACCTTATGTAGTGCTTAACTCCACCTGAAAGGAAAATAAAATCTCCTTCTTGCCACAAGCTGCTGTCTGGGTTTTTTTACTTGCTTTTACTTACGTAACAGCCCTAGCAGAGCAATCAACAAATGTACAGTTTTGCAAAGGGCACGCACATTCCAATTTCACAAAATAACACCCTTCTGCTTCATTCATGAAAAGCATAGTCCTGACCCCAGTCCCACAAACCCAGAAAAGTAAAGATGGAGATAAAAGGTAAAAATCACCTAAGCCAGCAAAATTCTCTTATCTTTGGATTCTTTTGGAAAAAGAAAAACAACAGACCAACCAATAACACAGAAACAGAGTATTATTTTTTAATTTTGAAAACTGGAACATTTATTTGAGCTCTAACAGATTTTCTGTACTCCCGGTTGTTTTTCAACTTCAGCAAATACATCTTATTTTCCATTTTCCATTAAGTAATGAAAAAACCTACAGACACCACACAGTAAGAAACAGCCTTACAGAAAGCAAACAGGCCTCATACCCAGTACATGGCATTTCCAGGTGCTTTTTTGGAGTAAATTGAAGCATGCTTTGATGAACAGAGATTTCGCCTAGACTGGGCTTGAAGAAGATTGTTTCACTCTTTGGCCACTGACGTTTTATGTGATCTTCATCAACCTTTCATACTTCTGCTTTCCTTTCTCAGACTTTGTCTTCTGTGTTGGTGATGTCAGGTCTTAAGGCTAGGGGCATTGACTGATGCTATGCCTGCACAGTATTTAGCTCAACAAGGCCTTAATCTCAATTAGCTTGGGAAGACATGTATATTTATGTTTACAATCAAATTATTTGGTCATATTTAGTCCAGACACAGCATACAGTTATTTTAGCATGCTGAACAGAAATACAGTTCAGGATTTCTTCAGATTCATTATTCTCAGGATAGTCTTCACTCATGTACTCAGCACTAGAAAGGATGAATATTTTATATGTGCAAGCTCTTTAAGTACACCTCTTCACTTGCTAAAATACCACATTTATGGTTCACATAAGAACTCAGCTGATACCAAAAAGAATATTTGGGCATGCTGCACAAGGAGCCTGCTGCCTAGGGAATTTATTTAATTTCTGTTGTGAAATAGCCTGCCTTTGTAAATCTTACAAGCTATTTCTTTCTTCCTAAATGTATAAAAAGAGAGACAAGCCAAAGGAGCTCTACACTGATACAAGAAGCAACTTCTTGGATGGGAACCCGAAGAATAGGTGTTCAAACACTATTGTGATGGGCAGCAGTTTTAAATCCTATGGTGGGAACATGGAGTTATCAGAAATGTCAATATGAGCTCCATAAAGCTGAATGCCACCAGTGTTCTCATTGAGGGATAGGAAAAGGGAAATGAGTTTTTGAAAATAGTCATAAATAATAAAAAATGGTTGGCCTATAGCATTTTTCTTAAATTAACAAGAAGAACTTGAACCCAGTATAAAGTGCCTTGAAGAAAACCTGTCCAGTCTTGAGGGATGGTGGGTTTTATCAGGATAGATCAAGTGTGTGAACAATTTTCAGATGCGTAATTTATTTCCTGTTTTGAAAGAAATTGCTTAGCCTTGAAAGGTTTGTCAGGAGCATTATCATGTTTTTAAGAGTGTTCAGGGAGTTCAGCAGAAAGCAAGCAATACATTCCTAGCAGATCCCTTCCAAACTAAAATACAGTTTCATAAAATATTCAGCATCTTTGTGGGCTTACAGTTATACTTATAGGAATCCATTCTCCTAGGATAAAGAACCAAATCTGTTGCATATATAATGACACAATAGATAATTACGGTCATAACTGAGGGCAGAATCCATCCTTCCTTGCATGAAGCTCTTCTGGGGAACAAAACCGCAAGGAGCTCTGCAGCACATCAGAGTTATTATACAAATTTATAAGCCAGTCACCAAACTGCAGTGCAGCTCCCATATCAGCAAGAAAAACATTCATGGCAGCTCTAAGCAGGACCTTTGAGTCACAGAGGCCTTAATTTTGCCTATGAATACTACCAGAGCTCTTAACTCCTCATCCCTTTGCAGAGAAGTCTCTGGGAACTCTACCAGTGCCAGGTGCCTACCCTGGATGGCTCAGAAAGCCTTAAATTGTCTGCCCATGCTCTGCCCAAAGAAGGGAGTGAGTCTTGAAAAGAAGAGGTTAAATCACCAGAAAAAGAAAAACCAACAAGGAAATCTATGAAGGGAAAAAAAAAAAAAAGAGCGAATGTATTTTTGTCTGTTGCTCAGTAAATGTGAGCAACTGCTCATCAGATTGGAGGCAAGGGAGTCCAGCCAGCTCCGTGCTAGACTAGGACCAGATGCACAGCTTTGGGTGAATCACTTCCATTCTGTTTCCTTTTCTAGTCTCTCTTTTACAGATTTTTGGTCAGATCGAGCCTTCATAACTGAAATGCCCAAATTGCTTTTTAAAAAAATAAATTAATTAATGTGCTACCAACCATGTCTGTGTCACCTTATCTGCTGTGCTGCTTCAAGTTTCAGGTCTAAGGGATTTATCACCTGGGTAGGGACAGCAGACCTGCATCACCCATTAGCCACCTCTGCTCTGGTTTTCCCCCAAGGGAACCAGAGAGTTCATATCAAAGCAGGGACAGAAAAATAAGGGACATGTAGACTGTGTTGATGCTCAGGGAGTCTAGGCTTTGTTATGAGGACATGTCCAAACTAATATGAGAAGATAAACACCCAGCCTGGTGTACCTGAGTGGTCAGCAAAGGAAGTGGAAGCCCTCAAATGCTTCTAAGTGGAGCAGAAAGCTTCTCATTTATAATAATCAAAGAACAGCTCAGGCTGGAAGGAACCTTGAAAGACCACCTGGCCCAGCTTTTCCTGGGGAAAGGACCCTAGGTAATCTAGCACCTTGTCCAATCGCATCTTAAAAACCTCCCACGATGATGTTGCTACACATCCCTGAGGAAGTTCCTCCAGTCTTGGTGGTACTTCCAATTGACTGTATGAGGAGTCAGTATTTTCTTTACTGCCTCACTATGTACTTAAAATGCACATCTCTCTGGGGTGTCCAAGACTGGATCCCACTATTATCAAGTCTTCAGAGTAAATATTGTTTCTCAGCATGAATCTGTGCTAATAAAATTGAGCTCTGGTTTCATCTAGGTCCCACAGCTATTGCTGTAATACAAATAATCACAAGTAGAAGATTGAGATTCTCAGAAGGACTTGGGAAAATAGGTTTAAGGAAGTAAAACTTATGTAAAGAATGTCAAATAAGGCAGACTGAAAAACTGTGAGGAAAATGTTGAAGAATGAGGTAAGAAGAGTGGTTAGAATGGCATGGGTAGAAAAAGGCCCAGTAGTTAATTTTACAAGAGGGTGATATTTGTCAATATATGAAACCTTACACATATTTCTCTCTGGCAGATCCCTTCCAGTGAAGAATATAAATCACAAACCCCTGATATTTCTTTGTCAGTAATTCAACTGGAAAGCTACCATTTTAGAAAAAGTTATAAACAGAAGTGTTAGAATAACATGTAAGGTATGATCACATGGAAATGGAGATTTGTTTTGGAAGGAAATAGCAGAGTGGCATGTGGAGTAACGTACAGTGAAATATTTATCTACAGCAGGATTTTTTTTTAAAACAGTGTGTTAAATTATGAAATAAAAGCTAGAACAAATTGACAGAATAATTTATTGATAAAGTAAGAGACTTATTTTCAATTTACTCATGAGTGTGTGAAGGTGGGTGAAAATAGCCAATTAGCAATGAGAAATGCTAATAATTCAAAGTAAGAGAGATGTGAAAGAGACACATGAGAAGAAACATAGAACTCCTTTAGGGAACTTTATATTTATTATTCATCCACACACTGGAAATTTTACAAGCTGTTCTATAAAGTTGTCTGCATCATGTAAACACGACCATCTGCGAAAGGTAACCCGTTTTTCCTAAAAATTCACATACTAGCCTAAAATATAAGAGCACACTACATATTCATAAAGCAAAATCTCTATAATGAGAGAGAAACTATATATGTGGGAGTGTAGGCGCATACACAGATCTTGACCTGCATTATTATCATGCTTTTTATCTTTTGTAGTGCTTGTTATATTACAGGCATTACTTGCATGCAATTGTGCTATATGTCTTCTGAACCTTTAGAAAGTCCATTCCCAGAGAAGGCACAAGGGGATAAAGAGAGATATGTAGGAAGTAAAATTGCACAAAGGAGACAGACGTCATTAATCCATCGATCTGACTGCCTGGGTCTGTCTTTCTATGCATTGCTAACTCCCTGGCAGGCACTAGCTAGGTAGCGTAGGAAGTGCTAATGTGATCCGACTCGAGATCAATACTAACATGGTCTTAGATGCACTGTTTGTACTTGCCAGAGTACTAGTTTGGAGACAGTACTGGATTATGTTTTATACCTTTTTAGCATCTAACAAGTATTCTGGGCCTCTAACAGAAACCAAACACAATTAAATATCAGAAGCCAGAGAAAGGCTGGAGGACTTGGTGATGCTGAGATAGCAGAGTGAACCTTTGCCCTCTGGGTTAATAGTCTAAAACTTGCTTAAATTAGTCATGACAGAGGGCTAAATTCTGCACTGACTTTTACCCTTTAGAGCCTCGTAGAAACAAGCAGGCTTGCAGGTATTCAGACATCTAAAATTTGGTCGTCGAACTGAAAAGCAATTAGAAATGAATTGGGATTCTAAACCCTGTTCCTGTGATCAGCTTAGACATGCAGGCGCACAGCAAGTGGCACCAGTCGTGTTTGCTAGCAAACTCAACAGGGATGCTGCGACTGCCTACTTCATCTTCCCCATCTACAAAGAGACCTACCCAGCTGGTGCCACATCCTGTCAGAAGGCAGTATGTGGTGGTACTGCTGCCATCCATCCACTGCATGAGCTGTGGATAAAGGTCTTCTGCCTCCAAAAGCAAATCCAGCTCCCTACAAAAGTGCCAAATCCATCTGACAAACAGAAGAGTCTAAACCAACTTAAAATCATTTAGTGGCTCTAATATCTGTTCAACGCAGAGATTCAGAGTTACAACTCCCATTCTAGCTACAGGATGCCATATAGACATTCTGGTACATAATAATTTCAGATAGCATATTTATGCAGAGCCATTTAAGCTCCCTAAAGCATTTCATATGTGAGGTGTAGACAAGTGTTATTTCTTTCAGTGGCAAAATGAAGTCACCTATGCACCTGAAATACTCTTCCGTATTTCAAACCCACTAAACTACCGAGCAAAATTTTTAAAAAAAATAGCAGGGAAACCTATGGAAGAAAATGCATTCCACAAAAGACAAAGATAACTTAGCTTTACTTGCTTCCAAGTGCCTTCTGATAATATGAGAAAAATTCAACTCGGTAGAAAAAAAAATTAAAAAAAATTTATGTACTCTGTGACAAGGCTGTGTGTTTTGCTTATGAATATGTGTCAGTCCTCTTTCTGAGTTTTAAATTACTCAAGGCAGGACACCTTCATCAGGCACTTGATAAAATGTGTCCTGTTCAGATATTCTCTTGCTTTCTTTGTGGAGTGGATGGTCAAAGCGTGTGGACAGAAAGTCTCCCTCAGATCCAGCTAGAATGCCTCCATCCTCACAAAGATTCTGGTGAAACTTATCAACCCCATTGGTTGAGCTCAGCTCAAGCAAATCAGAGCCGATGTAGGTAATGTGTTTTAGCACTGCTTATGGGTATGATAACCAGTTGGGAAGTAGTCTTCCTTTGCCATGTTGCTAGAAAAGAGGGTATCAATTCACCATGAAAGGATTCTTATCAAGGACACAAACCTGTTATACTATGTGCTGTGACATAGGCAGTTCATTACCCAGCAGAATTACACTCAACAAAAGTAGCACATGGACAAAAGAGTATCTGAAATTTATTACCTGCTGCTTGAAACTACCTAACAGTTTATACTTGCTGTGGCTTAGCCCCAGCCAGCGTCTAGTCCCATACAGCCAGTGCAAAAGTCGTATGGAGAGTGGAGACTGGCAGTAGACTATTATGGCCTGAATGAAGTCATGCTGCCACCGGCTGCTGCCATGCTAGACATGCTGAAACGTCAATGTGGACTGGAGTCAAAGGCAGCCAAGTGGTATGCAACTTTGATATCAGAAATGCGTTTTTCTTAATCACTTTGGCAGCAGGGTATAGGCTGCAGTTCACTTTCACTTGTATGGATGTCCAGTACACCTGGAATCCACTGCCTCGGGGGTGGAAACACAGTCCCACCATCTGCTGGGGACTGATATGAACCTTCCTGGAAAAGGGTGAAACCCCAGAGCACCTACGAGACATTGATGACAACATTGTATGGGATAATTCATCAGCAAAAGTTTTTGAGACAGGGAAGAAAATAATCCAAATTCTTCTGAAAGCTGGTTTGTCTTCCCAAGTCACCGTTACGCATGATGGAACCCTGCTTTCCTGGCGATGGCTGAACACCTGCCTGCCAACAGGATGTCGTAAATGAATCCCTTGTGTTGCTTTGCTTGACCATGTGGGCTGAGAGGCTGGGCAGCTTGGAGGTCTTGCACAGCAGCTGGAGGTCTCACACAGCATTGGTCTTAGGTGGTGAGAAATTGTGCTGTTCATCATGTGTTTTGTGCACATTATTATCATTATTATTATTATTGCTACTACTATTATTATTGTTTTCCCTCTGTGTGTGTGTGTCCTACCTAAACAGTTTTTCTCTCAAACCATGAGTTTTCTCACTCTCACTTTTCTGATTCTCTCCCCCGTACGGTCAGGGAGAGTGAGTGAGGGTCTCTGTGATGCTTAGTTGCTGTTCAGGGCAAACCATATCAATACTTCTGTTTCTTCCCCTGTTAGGATGGACTTCAGTATCAGCATTTTCTTTATTCTTTTCTGTTTCAAAAATTGTGACTAGAGATGCTAAGAAACAATCACGAAGCATCAGTGGGTCTCAGGCAATGTGGAATATCAGTGCTGCTGTTTTTTAACAAAGCAAAGGATGTGTTCAATTTAAAGACTTATTTTTAATGTAAATAAGGAAATGCTGTACATAATCCACACAGTCCTGGAGCTTATGGGTAACAACTTTGCTCAGTACAAGCAAGACAGCTTTTTTTCCTTCTCTTTAGAGCTCAGGAAGGCGAAGGTCAGACAAATCAGAATATGGAACATTTGGTTCCTCATTGGCCTCCCTGGTGCTTTTTCCTCTCAGCGCATTTCATTTTCTTGGCAAATGTCTGTGACATATCAGTAAGTCATTTTAACACTTCTTCATGCCCTACTATTTCAGTTTCAAGATCATTAATAAAACAGCAGCTTGGAAGGTGGCACAACAGGCATTCTAGTATGCTAGCAGGTAGGGTGGCTGTCTGATTTTTTTTCCCCAGCTATTAGCATAGCCAGACCTCAGCCTCATAAATAAACAGCACATAGTCTACAGAGACTTTCAAATGAAAAAAAAATATGCACAGTATGCTTTTCACTGACTTGCTATGTGCTATTGAACCATCTATTAGAGAAACTTTACCCTGGAAATTCAGGCCTTATAATTTTAAAGTTTTAAAATGAAACCCCCTCAGGCTAGCCCAGCATAAACAATTAGTTGCTCCCTGTTAAACTTCACATCCATAACAGCCCATTTTGAATGTTTCATAAGGTACACTAAGGGACATCATTAGTATGTGAATTTCTTTTACAAAGATCACAATGAGGGCTTTAGGAAGAGAATGCACATATCCAGGGAAGATTGGCAGACAGAACATCGCAAGCTGCTCGTGCTGAGTCGATTTAGAATCATGTGAAAGCATTTGAGCCATTTAACTCTATTTCTTTTGATCCTCAAATCTCTGCCTTCACATAATCTTATGAGTACAGTTTTCTAAACCCAATTTAATATCCTATCTTGATATTCCCTACTGGGTCTCTGGATTATTTCTTTAAATGTTTTTCCTTCTTTTCTATTTTCCTTTTTAAAACTTTTATGATTTTTTTTGTTGTTGTTCTAATATGAAAACATCTGAAGGTGTTTTTTTTTGGTTTTTAACCTATTTGCTTCTAACACAGTTCAAGGCTATCCACCATACAGTACATTCCCTCATCTATCTTTATAGACAAGTCTAATGCTGCTTCTGATCAGCTTCATTGACTGCTGCATCCATGATGCTCTACTTGAAATAGCATGAAATTCACACCACCTCTTCATTGATTCCTAGCTCAAAATCCAACTCGAAAACTTGAAATCTAAGAATAATTTTTCCCCTTTATCCACATAAAGAAATTCTAGGCAACTTAACAGAAATCTTTGCCTGCAGATAAACTTTAGATTTATTGAAAGCAATAGCTGGAATTCTAATAATGCATCAAAAATAAGATCTGTTGAAGAGAAAATAAGTTGAATGTTTGTGGCAATTAGGCTGAATTAACGTCATAGCAGTACAAATCATTTATTTTAGTTCTGCTCCTCAGCAAGGATTGTATTTGGAACAGCAGAAACATTCAAAAACTAAAATTTATCCAGGTTTCTGAAATTCACATACCTAATTGTCATGAGGATTCTAACTATTTTTCAAAGGACTGAACCATATTCCCAATACAAAACATGTTTGTCTTACCCTTGGTGGACTTGGGTAATCACCAAATCCACCTGCAATATTTGAGGGCCGTAATATCTGAAACTTTATATCAGTCAGGAATGACTCCATCTAAATGCTTTAATATGTTTTATAGCAGAGCAGATGCCCCAAAAGGAATAAAATAATTCTTATCAGTAACAAGCAATCCTTTTTTTTTTTTTAAAAAAAAAGTGATGAAATTTTATGCAAAATTATTGGTAAAACACATAGATGGAAAACTTAAATGAGGAGCAGAGCAGAATGCAAAAACTTGAAACCTCTGTCAGATGGAATCTTCTTTTGTGCCTATTTGTCACTAATACCCACTTTAACGATTTTGGATTTATCTGCAGCATGAGTGGAACTGCAATAACAATCTCAATAGTAATTCACAGCTTTTCCTATTTTGGGTTGAAGCTTTGTGTGGACCCTCTTATTTCAACATGAGAGTGTCTTTATATAAATTTAGCTAAATTGGAAAGGAATCAACTTTAAGCTATATCAAAATAGCTCACTTAGACTGAAATAATAGCGTCAGCACACAGACATAAAACAAAATAATGAAGGGTGTGAATAATAGCTGCTATATTTATTTGGATTCCATTCAACACCGTGTTTTACAGCAGCAGCAGCAAGTGAGGGTTATTTTTAAGTTAACTGCGCTAATAGTTGGAAATAAACAATAGAAAAGTTTTTTAAAAAAATAAATTCCTGATACTATAGGGTTTCTTTTATAGTGGCAGATAACGCTGATCACTGGGGCAACAGAAAAGTCTAACGTTAGAAATAAAAGAAGGCCTGAGGTTCTGAAGGGTAAAAAGGAAATTCCTGATGGGCAGCACAAGAGGTGTTAGCACAAACTCATGTCAGGGATACAAGTAATTTATTTAGACATTCAGTTCCCGCTAAGGTCCCTCTACTCTTGTTACAGAGTAACTGCCAAATGTGTATATATAAAGACTTCTGGATCTCCCTCAAGGGGTTCAATATTAAACAAGTGTTTATTTCTGTTATACTCAGGAGGGTTACTCTCTTATTTGTAGTTATGATGCTGATTTGCTGAATCAGGGCCAGGAAAATCAGCATCTTTTAGAGCTGAGTCCCGATTAACCTAACAAAATAACAGCAAAGATCAGGCAGGCTTGGTCTGGCTATTGATCTTATTGGCTTTTATTTTCTCACAATTTCAGGTGTTTGGGTTTTTTCTTGGGTCTTTTTTTCTAGTTGCTGAGAGCTCATTCAACTGTAGTTAGAAAGTGAATGCCTTATGTGTTTTCTATTAATTATTTTCAATGTATTAATTTCAAAAATAGCTTTGTGATCTTAGAGTGCACTTTATAAATTATGCCACACAGCTTCCATATTATAGAAAATGTTGGGAATACCAGGGTGCATATTTTTATTGCTCTATGCATAGATAAAAACTGACATTTCCTGGGGGAGTGCTTCAGCCAGGGCTACCACAATGTTAAATGAGGCCACAAATTCATAATTCATTACTCCAGTTTAAAGCAAATACTTCAGCATCCAACATCAATCCATGATACTAAAATTTAAAGTTGTCTTTTAGTCAATAAAGAGAAAGCTTATGAAAACCAAGGGTTTTTTCCTTGCATTTGTTGTTGTTTTGTCAAGTTTCGTTATTATTTTCTTTTAAAAGTGAATGTTACTAAACTATCATTTTAGCAAACAGTGTTGGTTTCAGTCTCTAGTGCAGCATTCATAAAGTAAGCCCCCGGTAAATTGTGTTACAAGATTTATTTTATAAACATAAAAATTGAAACACAGTGGATTGCTAGAATAAAATCTGCCCCTTAACTAAGTGGCAGATGTCTAGGTGTTGGGGTGGTTTTGTTTGGGATTTTTGTTTGTCCGTTTGCTTGTTTCGGGAATTTTTTTTAAAGATATACCATTGTTGGACTGTATGTCCTCAAGACTGATTAGAGTTCAGAAAAAATAAGTTTATTGAAAATAACTTCTTGTTCCATCTGTGTACGGAGGAGAACTTGATATGGTAAAAACATTTAAAACGTCTTTCTGGAAACACTCTTATTTAAGGTGCTAGGAACACTGCAGAGAATGGGAAACTAGCTCTGAGTAGCAGAAAATAAGCAGAACAGGAGAAAAAAAAAGTACCACTATTCAACTTCCAAGACTGCTGCTGTCTACCTATATGCATAAACCTGAATGGCACAAAAGAGGATGTTTATGATATAGAAGAGTATGTTCTTAGTGCTAAAATTCAAATTAAATACCAATCTCATGCTGTAGGTCTCTATCTTTCCAAGTCTTTCCATCTCTGAAAGTAAAACTCATTTATTTGTTAACACCTTTCCATGGGAATGGGTTTTGTCTTTCTATTAGTTATAGAATAAAAAGAAAAGGAAAAGTAGAAGAAAGAAGAAAAAAAATAGAAAAGAAGAGGAAAAAACACTGTTGTTTACCATTTGTAAAATTAACAGCTGCTTTCCCCCAAAATATTTTCCTAGGAAAATTCCCCCATTGCATGATGCACCATGCAACAGGTAGGGGCAACAACACTGAAAGGCAACATACTGTTGGGATATTGATAAGCTGGTTGTAACAGAAGAAAGATTTATACTAGAGAAGTCTGCTTAAAAGCTGATAGCAGGAAACAAAAGGCTAAAGTGCTGCCTTGAGAAACTGAAGCCTGGGACTGAAAGAAATCACCCAGATCATTGAAACCAGCTCCCTGCAGACACATACTTTCATGGCCTCATCCAACTTAGAATCATAGAATCTTTAACGTTGGAAAAGACCTCTAAGATCATTAAGTCCAAATATCTGTACTATACCACCATGTCCTGCCATGCCACCTCTACAAATTTTTTGAACACCTTCAGGAACGGTGACTCCACCATCTCCCTGGGCAGCCTGTTCCAATGCCTGACCACTCTTCCAGTGAAGAAAACTTTCCTAATATCCAATTTAAACTTCCTCTCACACAACTTGAGACCATATCAGACAGCTCACAGCTATAGCTCTATACTAAGCTATTTGTCTCTGAACTACTACTGTAAACAGAGAGATGGGAAACTATGGTGAGGATGCAGTTTAAAATAGGTCCTTAGGTCTTGGAGTCCCAGGTTCCAAGAACTAGCACTCCAAACACATCCCAATCCACTGAGACACATCTCAGCAGCTTATAGATAAGTCCAGGGCATGAGGAAAAAGATCAAAGCAGTACAAATGACAGACATTCAGTGACACCAAAAGAAAAGGAGATAGCAAGAGTATTGCTCATACCCATGTTCCCACAGTAACCAATGGTTTATCAGCAGAAAACCCCAGCCGGATCTAGGAATACAGAACGTGTTAGCATCTTTAGCTACTGCTCAGTTCTGGGATCCCAGTGTTCAGAGCACTTTAATAATGTCAGAAATAGAGAAAAATCTAACATTGATCATTGTATAAGACATAGTATACATATGTACATATAAATGGATATTTATATAGAGTATAGTGTCCAATAAAGTGAACCAAATGATAATTTTTACTCTGCTAGTTCTGGGGAAACCTCATTATAATAAAGGGAGCCGATGGAGAATAATAAGGTAAATATGTAAATTGTTTGACAGCTGGGGTTTTCAATGGAGAAAACCATGTAGATCTGAGAGAAAATAAGAATACCTTTCCTGAAGAAAATTCCGTTAGAACAGCACTTAAGGCCTTTTGTTCAGTTCTGTCTGAAAGACAATGACAAGGTGAAATAAAGAAATTCTCAGTGAAGCAAAATGTTCAATGAGCAGTATTTTATTTTGTGGTTAGATGTTTTTCCCTGAGCATCAAACACCATCACCTGTGACTCTGCTTAGCCTGCTGGGAGCTGTGGTTCATGAGTCTTTTGCCCCAGCTCTTGGCTATAATCTGCACCACTGTGCTCTTCTGCCAGCTGGAAAACAGTGGAGGTTTCCTATGCTGAATTGCCTGCCTATATTGTTGCCTGTATCTCTATATATGACAGTTTTCAACTGTATCATTATGTTCTATCTAAATTAAAATGAGGTGTCCACAAACGAATTTCCACAAATGAGAAAAAACTATTTATGTGATATCAACTGAACAAGACTATCAGCTTTAGACTGCAATTTAATCTGTTTCATATTCTCAAGCAAAAATTTTCTGAAGATATTTGACAAAACCCTGAATTGTCTGAGATATCACATTGTTGGACTCTTGCAACAGCTTACATGGTCTTTCAAATTCTGTGGCTTTTATTTTTTATCCACAAAGTTACAGTTATATTTAAAATGCTATTAAATCCAGACAGTGTTTTCTGAGTTAAGCCTTTTCTCATTCTCAATTGCCCTTTCTTTAAAAATGAAGTCTATATCTTTCAAATTATTAACACTGTCAATATGTTCCTTTTTCGAATAAAACTATTTTAATTTAAAAATTAGGAAAACTGTTATCAAAACTTCCTTCCTCTTCACACGCAAGTTCACACTGAAAAGAAATGTGAATAGCCAAATTGATCAATTACTACTTCAAAAGGCTAAGCAATGACAACAGTATATGTCACTCAGTCATTTTCCATTTATTAATTATAATGACAAAACCTCAACAGAGGATGAGAAAGAGGAAACTTTTGATTAACTGTTTCCTAATACTTTAAAATCTAATTTTAATTTGAGCCAATCTAATTTCTCATCTTATTGAAAACAAATAAACAAATCTTTTCCGGGACAGCAACTCAATATCATCCTTAGAGACATACAAGTAGAGACAGAGACAATGGTAAAGAAATCAGCTGTTTATCCTCAGCTCTTCCGTGTCTGGTTGGTGTGGAGTTAATTTTCTTCATAGCAGTTTGCATGGTGCTATGTTTTGGATTTGTGATGAAGGAAGTGTTGATAACACAGGGATGTAAACACTAAATGGGGGAGTGAACAAGTGGCTGTATGGAGCTTAGCTGTCAGCTGGGATTGACCCAAAACCTCAAATCATCCTTCATTATTTTAGAGTTTTTACTGTTATTTTTCTCAACTCACTACTTTTAAAACATAACTTCTGCAAAATTATCTAAATTCAAGTCCTACTGTATCAGAGATTAGGCAAATGTGAACAGGCAGAAGTTCAAAGAAAGCTAATTCATCCCATCAGAAACAGGTATGCCGAGTTTTCAGCCCAGAGAGATACAAGTCTCTGGAGGTATTTAAAAGACATGTAGATATGGGGCTTCGGGACACGCTTCGGGTTTAGTGGGAGACTTGGCAGTGCTACGTTAATGGTTGGACTTGATGACCTTAAAGGTCTTTTCCAAACAGAAAAATTCTATAATTCACTGATTTTCTGCACCACTAAAAAGCCCCCAAATAGTCAAATAAAGTATGCTACAGTAATCCAGGTTACAGTAGCAAAAATATGGATAGCAATGACAGACTTCAAACACAGGAGGAAAGATCACAGACTAAGCAACCCACATATAATAGAAAGAACTTCCTTGAGACTAGCGTTATTACCTGAACCATTTTTGTTGACCTTATTTCCTCATTCTCCTTTATTTTTATTATGAATATATTTGAGGAGGCTGACTTTCTGCAGTTTAAAGTTTGAGCATTTTCCATTTTACCCTCAACTCTGGCATTTCTTGAAAGTTTTTCCTATCTTTCCAAACACGTACTGGCCTAGTTTTACTATCTGAAGGTCAGTAGTAGCAATCAGGAATCATACAGCTCAACCTTACAGTATTAAGAAATGCTAAAATATCCTTTCTCTTTCTTTCCATTTGAAGTATCATCATGAATCATTATTTCTATTTCTTCCATTTTGCTCTAACTTGCCACAGTCTTCTAGTCACATTTAGGGAGCGCTTAAATTTTCTTATATAATGACTATGTTTAGAAAATATATTTTCTACTCATCAGTTCAACTACAGAAATATTTGCAGTATCCATAAGTATGTGGATACATAGCACATGCAGGCAGCTTTTTTCCCTTGTCCATTTATTCTTTTACTCTCTCATTATCTAAAACAGTGTTAGGCGAGTACTATATTGCCTCCACATTTCTGCAGCCATTCTGAGAGGTCTCCTCATCTCTTCTCACTTATCTAGCAACCAGCACACAACTTCCACGTGTTATTTCAACTATTATGAGCAAACAGATTTAATTTGTTTAGTTTAAGAGTTAAAACACAAAACACTTTATTTGTTTACCTGGTTTAAGATATTGCACGTAGACATCAGACTTGGAATTCAGTCAGACTCCAGGGATCATGTCTACAAATTAGGTAGCCAAGAGAGGCACTTAGTTTGGATTTGGATTATCGAGATGAAATGTGGCCATTGGTGATAGTCCAGATTCCTAAAACTTTGCAATATTCTGTCAAAAAACAAAATAACAAAAAAACTCCAAAAAAGCTTAGCTAAATTTCAGCATCCTTGGAGACAACTCCAGGAGAGCATGAAAAAACTTTTGCTTTAAAATAGATCTTCCTGCTTAAGCCAGGACTTGAGTTTACTGTAAATGTAAGTCAAGCAACTATCCCTAGGGAACATAGGAAAAGGAAGTATTTACAGTTAAAGTCTTATATGTCTTTACCATGATTTTTAAATGCCACATTCATCAGACAGGGTACTGTCTCTTCCTCAGTAATTTGGAAAGGACAGTAATGATTCATAAAGCAAGCTGCTGCTAATGCTCTGGAGGGCATAGACATGTTTTTGTATTAGTTTCATAATTTCTTCTACATGAGGTAGATAAGCCCTTAGCTTCTATAGGTATCAAATTGGATATTAAATATTAAAGTTGCCAGTAATTTTGTGACCTACTGTGAGCAATTAAACTGTGGTGCAGGTTTTGTTGACTCAGTCTCTCTACCTTTATTTACTTACAGATGATAATGCTAGTAGATAAAAACAAACTTGGGAAAAAAAATGTCATCTTCTGAATGAAAAAGTGAAACTAGATTTGTCTGTTTAACCTCTTGTAAACCTCAGAGGTATTTCAAAATGGCATCAAGCTAAATCTCCTTAAATTTCTCATCAATTTTCTGGTAATGTGCTTTTATGTGAAAAAAAAAATGTTCTCCACAATTTATTCTCTTGAAGGAGAATAGGTAAATGCTAAATTTGCTTAAAATATATTTTCATTGTTTCAGTCCACATAAATTCTAATATTTTGGAGTATTGCCTTTATTGAGCTGGTGGTCTTGTGTGATTGTTTATTATATGTTGAGGTACTTTAGGGGTTTTTTGGGGTTTTTTTTGAGGTTTCTTTTAATGGAACAGCCTTATATTAAGCGGTTTCTATTTGAACTACTACAGGGACTTTGTGAGTGCTGTAATTTTGATGTGTCACTTCCTCTTTCTCTTGCAGGTCTAGCCTGGATTTTCTATACATATTGTATTTCTTGAAGCACAGAAAGTTCCCTGTTCTGGTTTCTGACAAACTGAAAAGAAAAAAAGGACTCTTCCACTCCACTGGATAGAACTGATACAGCATACCAGGGCCACACAATTTAGGAAACCAAAAATGTTTCAATTTTTTCAACAACATGTAGCAAGGATTTAGTAATTTGGTATTTCAGAAATATTTTGCAATTTTTTTTTCACAAATTATTTTTCTGTGTTCATTTTGAGTTCCATACCAGGATAAAAACAAATTTTGATTTATGGAATCTCTATATCACACATATAATCGTTATTATTTTGTAGTCAAATGTGTATGAATATTTAGAATGTCATAGGATGTTTACTTGAGCAAGGAAGTTTCTCTAAGGTCTCCACAAATACCTCATGCTATTTGAGAGGAGATAGGACAGGTACCACCTAGCAGGGAATGCTCCGTAAATCCAGGTCCTCTCTTGCCTTGTGGTATGTTCATATAGCTCTGCCATCTGTTTTATCATGAATCACTTTTGCATTGATATAATGACATCCATAAAGGGAGTTGTTCTCTTATAATTATATAATTAGAAAAAATCACACCACTAACCTATGTCGTTATACTGATACAGAATCAATAGGTGGGAAGGTTCTACTGGAGCATGAGGTTGCATTTAGATCTCTTTGGGCACAGATGAGCCAAGCAAAGAGAAAAGCACACCCATCTTGTTCTTACTGTTCCCTTATTTCCTAGCAAAGATGATCACCCATCAGATCCTCTAGAAAAAATTCCATGTGTGGCTGAACAATTAAAAGTGACACTCCAGCAACACTGTGATTTTAGAAACAATGGTGATTGTTGATTGCTATCATTTTGACATAAGCATATGGGGCCATATTTGGCCAAGCAAGTTGAAGGGAGTAATAATTCCTAGGCAGAGTGTAGAGATGATCAGATCATAACATCTCAGTCCTGCTTAGGCATGACCTGTGCATCATGTCTGAACATGGTCTAAGTGTATGTTTATCCTCCAGCTGCTGATACAGTGAAGCTTCTGAAGAATTATGCAGCTTCCTTCAAACCAGAAAGGTGAGATCCCGGTAGCCATGGATCCCTGGTAAGTGTGAATCAACACAGCACCCAACTGTGGTATGAGTGATCATTACACTTCTTATGGACAGCTGTCAAAACATCCCTTAAGAGGACCTAATTTATGCCATTTTCTGCATAATTTTGAACTTTGTCCATCCTTGGAAGACATTGAAAAGCAGCTGTTCTAGAAATTGTGTGCATTTCTGGTTGGATTTTTTTTTGGTCTTTATTATTGATCTTTTTTTCTGGTTTCTCTGCATGCTTGTTGAGTTTTTTTCTTTATATATTCTCTTTGACAAACTGCAGGTCTTTTTTTATTGCATTTATTTAGGGTTTGGGGTTGTTGGGTTTTTTTTCTTCTATATTCCTGTCTATTACTAATCTCTAATCTTCTGGAGATGGATGAGAGAAGTGTTACAGTAAAGTTTGACTCAAATTTACCAAAACACAGCAAGTGAGTGACTTCACAATCAAGCAAAAATTGCCTGCCCATCCATATGAAGAAGAGCCACTGAAGCATTTGAAGCAGATGTCTTTAGGAGAAAACATTTAAAAAGTACATTCTACTTAGATTGATAGATATGCCAAGTATAGGACTGTATAGTGTTGATAAAATTATATTGCATTAGACTCCTGTGCTCTTAAATCCAACTCACACTCCCTTGACATGGGCTGACTTTTCACAAACTAAAAATACTCTTCATGTTTTCTAAACATGCAGTACTTCTTAAACCTGACTTCCCCTCGTAAATCTCTTCCTGATGCTTTGTATACCTTTGTAAAGATTTCATTAAAAAAATAAACATACATGCATGAAACCCCCCCCCAAAACCTCCTATTCATTTCCTTGTTACAGCATTCAAGCTCTTTGTGGCACTGTGCCTAGTTTATATTACAAGGACTAGGTTTTTGCAAATGAAACTCTTTCAATTAGTGTTTCAGGAAGCAATTAAATTGTCTAAAATGTATTAATGAATACATTGAAATCTGGAAGAGTATCCTTTTTCTAATACTTCCATTATTAATGCACCATCTGTTTTGTTTTGTTCCCTCACTAGTGTACAGTTTCAGTAACCTCATGTCCACAGAAGACAGTATTCTCAAAAAGCAAAGCCAAGAAATTTAAGCTGATAATCAGTCTTAATTATACAGTATACATTCCAAATAATTTTACAGATACAATAATCAAGGATGATTTTTTTCTTCTCTCTTTTATTTAAATGTTACGTGTTGCAAAGAAGCTCTCTGAATAACTGGGGGTTTGATCTTCGTTTTCTTGCAACAATAAAGACAATTAAATATTTGGCTTCAGTATGTGGGGTTATTTCTATAGCAAGCAAAGAAGCTAACTTTTGCACAAGGACAGACAATAATGAGGCGCAGGGGCAGTAGAGCTTTCATTAGAGAAAAGACTACAGGCTTCAGATGCATTTGGGGTATTATTTGTGTAGAGCACTTGAAAGAATTTTAGCTAAACGAGACAGTGCCATGTGCATCACCATCTGTAGAGAGCATCCATGAAATATCCTGAGGTGAAAACTTAAAAAGACGTAAGAAAAATATTAATTTATTCAGGCTGCCAGAAGTATGTCTTTCTGTTTTAAGGGTAGGAATCATCTCATTTGACCTCAAACCAAGCTAAAGCATCAAATAGTTTCAAATCTGCTCTAAATGGAGAGATTGCTCACTTGTACCCTTGTGTCTCTTTCACAGGGTGAAACAAGTTGCAGAGCAAGATGCCACACTGCTGTTACAGTGAGGGGCAGAGCAGTCATCGCCCTTTCACTTCAGTATCGAACAGGTAATTTTTAAGGATCAGAAGAAACTTTAATGTTTCCAGTCCCACAGTAGCTGATCCTGAATAGGCTTTTAGTTATGTGGATCCTGGGATACATTTCTTCCACTTTCCTGGTTGTATTAGGAACACAAGTGTTTATAAAAGTTGATTACGTGATACATTTCTGTGGGCCCTCCAGCAGTTTCCACAAAGAGCACAAGGCATTTCCGTTGTTTAGGATGAAGGCTCTTTTTTAAAAACTTGAGGCCAGTTGATGGCAAAGGGATTGCGGTGGGATTTCTTTGGCAACCGCTAGACCTTTAGACATGAAAGAGACAAAATATGTACAGCTTCAGAGGAACAGCTTCAATGTGCCTTTCAAATCCAAGCTTTCAGAAAGGCCAGAGGTGATGTGCATCAGGAAGGACTAGTAATGAAAGGTGTTATTTTGTTTAGATTGGCACCTCTGGTTGATTTGGCTTGATGTTGGGGCCCAATGGAGAATGAAGAGGTTTACCATTTTTATGTATTTAAATTATTTCTAGAACCCACAGTTGAAGTTTTAGTTCTGGTTTCATTAGATTTCTATGGAGATAGTAACTAGTCCCATGGCTGTGCAACGTAAGACGACTGTGAAATTGATTTTTGCATTGCAAGATTTTTTTAGAGATGTAACAGTTTACTATACTTTGCTGCTTAGCATGCTGCTTAGTCAACCACCCTTTGCAGGAATAAAGAAAGCAACATATAGATCATATGTGAGCAGATGGAAGGAGGTAACAATTAGTGTGAGGTCTGGATTTTTTTTTCGCAGATGTGTGACTGAAACAGCATAGATAACTCTGGCGTGCAAATGCAAGGTCCTCATGTTCTACAGACTGCACTGTGCTTGCTACCATTCAATCATTTAAAAATTATCTTGGGTGTATCCACTTGAGCTGTATTTATTTCCAAACCCCCTGAGAAATCCATGCTCTGTTAATTTGTAGGAGCTTGAAGAGGAAAAAAATAATTGCATTTGTGTTCACTTTAAGAAGGTGTTTTATTACCAGAGCAGTGTGAAGGGATCTAGTATAAAGGAGATTTAGTCCTTAAATTTTAAACATTATATAAAAATTTAAATTAGTCTCTATTCTTCAGATTGTTGTCATTATGGAAAGGTCAGAGATGATGAATTGTTTGTTGCTGCTGCAGATATAATGTACTGTACAGTTCTATTATTTGCTGTTGAAGAAAACATGATTTATTGGATAGTGTCAGAAAATATTTGCTCCAGGCATGCAGTATATGAAATATATAGCCTGTATTCAGCCATGCTCCTTAAGGGAACTACCATACAATCCTCAGAGGCTAAAAATGAGATCTTTCTACAACTCTAAATTATTATTTAGTGATTCAGCAGGAACACTATGTCTTCAAAATAGTTTTTACAGCTACACATCAAATGGTCTAATTAATAAAAAATAAATCAAATAAACAAAATGTGCACTAAGTGGCATTTCAAATGCTACTGACCTTTACAGTTGTTTGGGTAGGCATGCTGTATGTTGCAACCACAGTCACATGATGGGAGTCATGGATAGAAAGCAAAAAAAAGCTCTGGCTGCTAATAATTGATAGAAACAAGATTTAAATTTAAATACTAATTTCTATTTGAAAGAAAAACAACTATGTAGAAGCAGTATCCTCATCTTATTTAACCATTTTAGATTTAGTTTCTCTCAGTTCCCAAAGCAAAATTAAAAAGCAGAAATAGACAAAATGATAAAAAACCTAAAGTGTAAACTAAGATTCAGTTTGACTTGAAATTGCTTGGTCCTGATAACTTAAATAGTACTGTATTTAACTCAAAGTTAAAATCCAGCACGTGAATTTCAATTACAAAATTGGTGATATTAGAGTGTAAAGGTTTTTTGAAAAGAAATAAAACTACTTTTTTGCAAATGCACTCAGTTCCAGGAAATAGGCCCTTACTAGAAAACAAAAGTTGAAAAAATTCTATGACCTGCTTCAGTTATGTTCTCTGATCTGTATGGCTACCATTTAATTTAATTTCATTTCATTTCTTAGCATCGGTGTTTCATCAACAACCGTATTGAAAAATAACATCTTGGTCCAGCCTGCACCATGAGACCTTCTTTGAGCAATGTAGCCATTTTGGAAATGAACAATTTTTCATGAGATTCTCTGAAAGTTTTCATTCTTCAGGATCTGCTGCTGAATTCACCTTCATACATGAAAAATAAGAATAGAGTTATAATTAGCTCAACACAGTTATTTTCAGAGTATCTGGTGAATCATATCTGCTCAACAGGGGAGTATCAAAAAGTGTGGGGAGGTGGTGTGAAAAGAAATGTAAGGAACACAAGAAGCTGGGAAAACTGGCATGTGCATGAAAACACACGAGAAAGGCAGAGACACATCTTTCCTAGGGTGTCTTTCAAGAATTATGACATCAAATTCTAAAGTGTTTTGCAAAAATGTGGCAAATTCATCTCAGCTGGTAGCTCTGTTAATGTCAGCAGAGTTACAGTGGGAATGAATTTGTTCCAATGAGAGCATCACAAGGAGTACACTACTGTTAGACTGTTACATTGGTTATTAACTCGCTTTCCTTTCAGTTCTAAAGAGTATAGCTAAAGCTTCATGGATCTATTTTTAAGCTATGTAAAGTATTTGCCTCACGGATCAAAGAAATATGAAG
Organism: Zapornia atra; assembly: GCA_013400835.1. Lineage (NCBI taxonomy): Eukaryota > Metazoa > Chordata > Aves > Gruiformes > Rallidae > Zapornia > Zapornia atra. Next base: position 32,435 of record VZTU01006433.1, on the reverse strand, counting down.
CCAAACTTACCATAGCACAGGCTCGTGGAAAAATGGGCTAGACTGAAAGAAATGTCTTTGAAATATTCTAGGAACCCAGCATGAAACCTGGTTAAAGTTGTATAGCTTTCCATTTGAAAGGTCACGTTCAGAATTGGCTTATAACTTTTTGAGAGGGTTACTTTTAAGCTGAAATTGTCCATAGTTATTCTCAGTCAGAGACTTTTTTTAATAATGAGCAAAAAAAGAGGAAGTGATTTTTAAATTTTTACTTTTGATTAATTGCCTTCAGTGCATATGAGAGCAGAGAGTGAGCAGCTGGTGTGTATCAAGAAGCTGAAAAATCTGATTCAAGCAGATGAGAAACTTCTTTTCCTAAATACAGAGAATGACTTGGGAAGCAGTACCAACTAATCTGGAACTGAAGAATGGAAGAATGGTGGCCAAACTCATGAACTTCTTTTAAAAGTTTGTTTCTTTTTCCAAGAAGTTCCCTTGGCATCATATTTTCAGTCTCTCCACAGATTTTGATTCTTGGAGCCCTCTAAGCCAAAGTCTATCGTATGTAGTGAGCACAAAAAGTAGCCCCAGGCTAGATGGGGCACAACAAGGCCCGCCTGTGCTCTCAGGATCAGATTTGCACAAAATAGGCCCTCAGGTCTGTGCACAGAAAGAGGTCACCTCAGTCCTGCTTGGATAGTTCTGTGTCTGATATGCCAATTGTAAACTTTGGTCAGTGCCTTGCCTGAGGGTGTTGAACTAATTAATGAGCTGGTAAGTACCCTGACATCCACTCCCCAGAAAGACATGGCGGATTTCCAAACTGAGCTCTGGATTAGGCATGCCATGTAAAAGCACATACCTAATGAAGCCCACACAGTCTGTGCTAGAACCTGAGGCACCATTCATTCAAGGGTGCATGTAGCCACCTCCTTAGTGAGGACTGGGATCTCTGCCATGATTTGTGCACTAACTTGATGAAGGTGTTTTATAAGCAGCTGTTGTATGACCTTTGACACAAGTTGCGAAATGCTCACCACTGTATCAGATATTGTCCTGGCTCTCCATCAGCACAAAGAATCTTTGTCCTTGTCCTCCTTCCCTCCACAGCCTCCCCCTTCCCTAACCCTTGAGACCAGGCATGTACGTTTGCTGTCCTCACAGCTGACCTCTACTTTCTCGTGCTGCAGCACTTGGGAAACACAAGTGACTTTTGTCCTGGCAGAAGAACTGAAGACCAGCTCTACCAATGAACCAAGTGCCTCCTTCATGGCTTTACCCTAGATAAAACCCACTGTGTTCACCAGACACAATCTCAGGCTAAGCCCTCTCCTTCCTTTTCTGTTCAATTTTCTGTCCTGAATTATCTGAAAATGGAGCCCCATTTTCTGTTTCATCCACCTGAAAGAAAAAACCCTGCATGGTTGCCTCCTGAACGTTGCCCATTTTCTGCACCAGAGAATCTTACCCCTCTCTTTGCTGTAGATTTTTTGTGTGGACTAATATGCAGCAGTAAGCGAAGAATAAGCTTTGTCTATTCAAACACGTTAATGACCAACCAGTCGATACTACCTTATTCATTTATTAGAAACTGAGAAAATGCCTGTTAAATTTTGAGACAAGAGTACTGCAGGTGGTGGGTTTGTTTGTTTAGTATATAAGAAGTTATTGATCAGAATATTTAGTCAAAAGTTAGAATGCTTATTGTGAACGGTTGCTGAGATTTGTGGTTTTACTGGGCTAATCTAAAGCAAAAATTATTAGAGTCAGGTCAATAATATGGATTGCTCCCTTTAACATCTTGCACAAGAAATACAAATGAATTTATTTATATCTATTTGTAATATAGATTTCTGCATCCATTTCTAATATACTAATGTTTATTCTTGTGGGAATTCAACTGATATGTCTTTCCTTACCATATTTACTATCATTAAATATGTTGAATAATTTTGATACATAATTCAATATGTATATTCTTCAAAATATCTTAATAAAGTCAGTGTTTGAGGCTCTTCCAAACCTTTGAAAAACATTTAGACGGAAAATATATTGTGGATTCTTGACACAGCTTGGGAAATATACTTTCATATCTTCTATTGGTATCTACAACCTATTTTTCTATTTATAAAAAACCAGTTTTCTTCCCCTATGCCTTCCTAGTTTCCTATGGAAAGATGTTTGTCTACATAGACCTTCATACATTGCAAATCATACCCTACTTACATACTGTGTTTTGTTTGTGATTACAAACAGAAGCACCATACTTCCTTTCTTGAAGTCATTTGTATTTTGTTAACCAGCACTTAATGTATGCAATTCCTTTTTGAATAGGTCTATTGGAACTTGCTTTTATATTACTGCTCAATTATAAAGCACTCCAAATGCGTTATAAAAACCCTTGAATGTACAGAAAATAAAAGATAGCTTGTAAGGAGAACATATGCAAAAGGTCACATTTGATACTTAGATATGATTGATGCTTTCCTGCATCCCAACTACTCTTCTGAGCCATGGTGCTGTATTGATAAGCGTACTTATCTTTTTCTATGGTAAATATGTCCTGCTTTCTAGAATCAGTCAAGTACAACAAAAACTAGTGGGGTATCCCCAGAGGCATCTCCTCATGTCTAGTTGTTCATATTTGTGTTTTTCAGCTGTCTCACACAAGCATAGTGTCCACATTTGGTCACATTCATCACTGCAGCATTAGGAGGCTTATCACTTGCTGTCATAAGGTGATCCACTGACAGATGCGCTGGCATTTTCATCACCCTCAACTCTGTTTCCATTATATCTTGTATAGGTTCTCTGAAGGAAGATGACAAGCACATGTGAAGACAAATTCTTTGAAACACCGAGTAAACCTCAGTCTTTCCTTTTCAAGGAGTGTTGAATATTTCTAGCTTATTTGAAAAGGACTTGTGCTTTCTGGAGAAATTTGGATTTGAGTTATTCTGGGAGGGGGTAGATTGTGGTAGTGGTGAAGGTTCTTATCCATATGTATGAAATAATTAAAGTCCTTTTAGAGTATTTTAATTCTTCACTATATTTATTACAACTCAACAATCTCAAGGCACTTTAAAACATATGCAGTAAATTTCACACATGCATCCTTTTGTCATGTAATTAAACCAAGTCACAGACAGCTGAAGGATGACATGTCCAAGGTGCTGCAATAAATTGGAAAACTTTTTTCAGNTTTTTTTTTTTTTTTCCCAGAGCACCAGCAGCTTGTCTGGAATAGTCTAGGTAGAAAGACTGAAAAACAAAAATGTGACTTTAGAAATGGTACTGCTGACTGACTATCTCTTTTGTAACAGCCTTTCTTCTTCAAAGCTAGCAGAAGAAAAAAACCCCACAAAACTTGTGTAGTGTTCCTTTTCTTTTTTACTTGAACTATTTACAATATTTCCATTATTTTCTCTTTGGCAGGGAGGACGTACAAAAAACCTGTCTATTGTACTGTCCATTTTAACCACAGGGTTGCAGGTTTAATATCTCAGCACTTCCAATGCCCATGTTTACAACATCCGTGAGGTAGTAAAGTTCCTCTTGTAGATGGTATATGATTTTTTCAAGGCTGGAAGAGCTTAGAAATTCCTTGCAATTCTGCCCTGTACATTACAAGGTAGGCAATCCTTCCTTCATGTACAAAAGCTATAGCAATTATCTCCATATAAATAATAACTGAAAATCAGAATATACCATAAAGCTACCTAAATGCTTCTGTATGATTGAGTCTGCTCCTTGACTTCCTCATAAACCACCATAAGCATCCTGCATCCTATACTGTGTTGAAAGGGATGTTGCCCTTTTATGCTAGGCCATTGCTGTTGTCTCTCGGTGTGAGGGTATCTGGAGAACACATTATTCAGGCAATATAGGATAGCGATGTCAACACCTGCGCACTTAGCCAGCGTATGAGAAAGTGAAGAGAGAACAATGTTCACAAGCCGCGAGCAGGAAAACAGCTATCTGGGTTGAAGCGAAAACCATGTCTTTTCTAATTAGATCAGAACTGAATGGTTTGAAAAGGTCCAGAACTACTTTTGCACTTGTAGTTGGTCACTGACAGTGTGTATGGAACGTCTAGCAATGTTTTTAGTTCAGGCTGGGATATACGACAGTATTTACTGTGGATGAGTGTTTTTGTCAATATTGTTTCACACTGTCAAACCTGGCAAAAAGAAGGTCCTGAGAGAAGAACTTAAAGGAAATATTTATCCTTTTTCCTATTAAAACTTAATACTGTGGGTAGGGTTTTTTAACATACAGTATGTATGCAAAGGTATTTTTATCTATTTTTGGGGGTTGGAGAGGGTTTTTTGTTTTCATCTGGGTTTTGGTGTTTTGAGTTTTCATTCTGTTGCTGTTCGTTATTTTGAAAAATTGTGGAAATAAACACTTTCAGACATGGAGAGCACAACCAAGGCTCCTGTATGTTCCTTGCCCCTTTCATTTCTCAAAGACTCCATGGGATAGGCAAGAACCCAATTTCTGAAATTTAGATTTATCATGGAGATGCCCGATCAATAGATCTTTGATCTCAGTAGGACTCTCCCACTGGGAGTTGGACTAGGTGCAGGTTTATTTGAACAAAGCAGCCTCTGTGTGGCTGTTCCCAGATGACTTTTTGAGCACTGCACTTTTGTAGGGATTAGTTTACAGGCTAGCTAGCTCAACAATTTTTTTACCCCATGGTTATTTCAATGTATCAAGGCATAAAACCAAGACAGTCCAGATATGCTGTATTACACATTCTCTTCTGTCTGTATGCTCTTGTTTTTATTGTATGTTCTCTGTGCCAGTTGTATTTGTTCCTGTGTTTGGCTTTATATAGTCCTGTTCCAACACTTGAATTGAGCCAGCAAGGTACTTCTATTCAAAGGAGTAAGAATGATCACCTGAACAAAACCCACTACATAATCCAGGCAAAATTCACCCTTTTTACTTGTAGCCTCTCTGGTAGGCCTGAGAGGCATATATACATTTTTTTTTAATATTCACAACAATGTGAACCTTGTTCATGAACGCCATTAGTACTGCTGCTCTCTGCACTTAGGAAAAAAACAGATTCCCATCTTTGGCGTAACCAAATTATACAGGTCTAGTGAGCAGTGATATAAATAACAGCACTGATGTCTTCAAGCATCAACTGATGTTTGCTAGACTTGACAGGTTCTAGTAATTGAAGAACCTGTGATTGACTTTGCAATGCCTGTGTCACTGTATGTTGCCGTAGAGAGAAGCTTTCCCTGTGTCTGTGATGAGGGCAGCTCTTCTATCACAAAGGAACAGCAGAAATAGTTTTAATTTGTTAATCTAAAATGTCAGAACCACAGAGAATTTAATCATTGCTCTTTTCAAGGTCCATCTATTATTACTGATTTTTCTTCCTATATTTCCCAAAATTGGAAAAGAAATAAAATGAGATAATTTGCTTTCTACTGATAGCTGTTTCTCTGCCCATTGATCAATAGCTGATGGGTACTCAGTGGCCTATGGGAACTGAAAAGTTTACATAGCACATTGGTAGCAACCACGATGCTTACGCATCCCTGGAGAACTTTTTCTGTAAATCCTTGTAATTGGCAACGCAGCCATAGTTCAGAGTGTTTGTCACAAAGCAGCATTTATAGGACTCATTTGACTTTATAATGTCTAATTTGTGCATGTTTTTATCAGAAAGAGAGGGTTTGACATGAGCACAGGGGCAAAATAAGGCATAAATTAGGACAGTGACTTCTCATAATACTCCAAAATTGCCCTTACTATTCCATTTTTTCTGACACATCATCTCTCCCAGATGCAGTGAGAGTGAAGCTATGTCTGTCAGCAACAGTGTCTTAAAACCCTGTTAAATGTTCTCAAACAGGAAAGTTTTAGTGCTTGTAGCTGGCAGAGCAGGGGAGGAGAGCCGTGTGACCTCCTTCTGTCTGCTGCTCCTCTGATACTAATTTCAGTCTGCTGACTGATTGGCAAGCCGCAAACCTGTTAGCAAGAGATTTTTAGCTGTGGGATCTGAGACAGGGTTGTTTAATAGTGTCTTAGTCTGAAAATGAATTCCTTCAAAGTTCTGGGAAGGTTTCTCTTCAATATTCCTTTCGGTCCTTTCTGTTGGTGGAGGTTTTCAGGAGCAGATTACATAGAAGTGTATCAGGAATAGCTAAAGTAGCAAAGCCTGTTTCTGAGCAGGGGGTTGGAATAGATGATGTCTTCATATGTCATCCTCACTTATTTTATAGGCTTTTGATGGTAGGCAGATCTAACCCACAAGGTAACGAAGTTTTGGGCTAAAGGGTAAAGAATAAATCAGGGTTTATGGTCCCATCACACTGTGTCTTGGTAAAGAATATCCCTACTAAAGGATTGAAGCATTTAGTCTGAACCTGTTAGACCTAGATAAAACCTTTTCTTTCTTTTTAGCTCCTTAACCTATCAAATAAAAGAAATCACAGCCTGTGCTTCCTCATGTCTATATTTCTGGTGTCTCTAGTTCCTGGCCCAGTCTGAGCAGCCAGAAATGGTATGTTTACAGACACATCTCTGGATTAACATTTCCATGATGTGGGAGACTGAAAATGTTCTGATCAGATTTTCTTTTTGCTGGGGTCGCTGCACACAGCATGAATGCTTGCTGGAGAGGCTCACATCCAATTTTTCACAACACTCAAGAACCATGTGTTCTCCAAGGAAAGCCACTACAGTGGCATTTCTGTGCTCACAGCTCAGGTTCTGTATTTGCAGAGCGCAATATATACTTAGAATTATTTTTCTTTTTTTTTTTTTTCTTTCTTCTTGAAGACATTTACTAGGTTACTCAGCACATCTTTTCATACATCCAGCAGCTGACATTTATCTCAACAGTATATAAAGATGAGTGGAGACAGTAAGAGAGGGAAGAGAGAACTATTCTTCATAGAATTTTGCTGACTTATTTTTAATTTTGTAGGATGACCATCCACAACATCAACAGATGCTTTAATATAATAACAAAAATCACTGTTAACATAATTCAGCTATGTCTCATTATTATGAACACTAAAAAGAATGGGCTAACAAAAAAGATGGATTATATTGATTTATGATTGTCCTCTTTTAACTGAACTCTCCTTTGAGAAAGTGCTCAGGCACAGTTAAATTGCTTAAGTATTTACACAAAAGAAGAAATAACTGAAAGAGATAAAGCAGTTGTTTTCAGTGTGTCTTTTTCTACTAAAGTTTTAGAGTGATTACCCTAATTGGGACTGTTAACAGGAGAATGAGATGCCAGCTGTTGGAGAGGGGGATAATGCAAAAGGCTTTGTAAAAGAAGTTTGCAAGATCAAGCCTTTTGGAGGACAAAATTATAATTTATCTGATGAGAGTCTCCAGTACATTTTTCTGAACTAAAGATGCAAAGAAATGAAAGGATTTTTTTTTTTTTTCATTTATAACACATTTCACTTGTAGGAGCAACAAACCCTTTCTTCTGTAAAACAAGAGCTCCACCAGCAACACTGCAAGGGCTGAGCACTGAGAACAATGTTTGTCCATCCTGGAGGTGAACATGCAAGTACCCATTCTCACAGTAGAGGGATAACAGGGGTGCCTGTCTGTGGCCCCTCATCTGTCAGTACAGGACAAGACTATTTTGGGAAGCTGTCACTGAGTGTAAACACTTTCCTCAGAGTTTTTTTGCCTTACCACTGTGAATATGAACATTGTATGTCATCCCTTAAGCTTTTGAAAGGCACCATGAGTGTGGTAGTTCATATTTCACCCTCGTTCTGTGTTTGCAGTTTGTGATGCTACAAAGCTGGATGAAGGAGGGAAGAAAGAGGTGAGGTAAGCCAAGAAATAGAGGTAAGAAGGAAGAAGCAGTTTATACAACAGCAAATAAAAAAGCCAAATAAAAGCTGTGCAGACACAATAAATCTTCCCAACATTTATTTGGTATTGCTCATGTTCCCAACATACCCAAGGGTGATACAGGGGTTGCTGAAGAATGAAGAGAAGTCCATGGGTTATTCTTTCCACAATGTCTCCTGGGAACAACTGTTCTGCTACTGTGCCTCTCACTCTTCTCAGCTGTGACAGCATTCTCTGTCTAAGTGCTGAAGACTAAAATGTTATAAACATGCCTATTGTGGCTAGTGCAGAAACACTGATGGAACTATTGGGTCCAGACACATGCTGAAGTGCAGGAGGTGAAATAAGTCCCTTCTCTGACATCTCTATTTTTGAAAATACATTATGTGATTCAGACCAATTATTTATGGACTGCTTTTTGCATAGCCATGACCATCCTTAGCTTCATATCAGAATATTTAGAATATTAATTCAAAGTCACACTTTGAATTAAAAACTTATTTTGGTAACCAGTGGTGAGGGTTGTGATAGCTCTTGAAGAACAAAAAGGAGAATATATCAAGACATAACTTGTCTTTTTATACTTCTAATTTGTCTGTGTTACATTTCTATTTGAAATATCTGACAGGATCAGCTAATCACATTTCAGATGTTCTTAGACATCTGAAAGTCCAGATAAGTCTGGCAGATATCCTGCATAGTCTATAGGAAACACATGCCTTCTTAGAGACAGCTAGAGACACTACAGGACATTGAAAATGCATGCCCATGCATGGGCAACTAAATAAAATCCATTTTGCCTCATTTACAGCAAAATAGACCTTTTTTTAAACTCCACTCACTACATTGACAAGATGCTTGATTCAACTGTCTCAATTCAACTGAATTGAACTGTCTTAAACTGTCTCCCACTCTACACTGCACTGGGGTGTGCAGTGCCACCTTGGGTACTGAGTGCAGTTTTGGGTGCCTCATAAGAAGGACATCAAACAGTTAGAAGGTGTCCAGAGATGAAAGGCTTCAAGGGCAAGACTTAGGAGGTGTGGCTGAGGTTGCTTGGTATGTTTAGCTCAGAGAAATCTGAGGGGTGACTTCATGGCAGTCTTCTCCCTGAAGGGGAGTAGCGGAGGGGGAGGTGCTGAACTCCTCTCTGTTGACAAGCGACAGGACATGAGTAGATGTAATGAAGCTGTATCAGGGGAAGCTCAGATTGGACATGAAGAACAGGTTCATCACTCAGAAGGTGGTCAGTCACTGGAACAGGCCACTTCCACGGGGAAGTGGTCATAGCATCAAGCTTGTCAGAGTTCAAGGAGCATCTGAATAATGCTCATAGTCATATGTGTTACTTTCAGGTAGTTCTGTGAGGAGCAGGGAACTGGATTCAATGATCCCTATGCATCCTTCCAACTTGAGATATTTTATGATTCCATGATTCTAGTGTAGGCACTTGCTGTCTTTTTGGAAGACCTGCTTGCTGTCCTGACCTGCCTCTGCCTTTCAGAAAGGTTTAGCTCTCCCTCAGCAGCTGTTTTGTAGCTACTATCTCCAGGTGTAACATTCAGAGGTAGTGGCCACTAAGGAAGCTTAGATACTTTGTCCACATTTAGTAGCCATATGTGGTTATTTTCATGCTGGGGCTTTGGTCTCAAACTGAGCTCCTGAGTTTCATGATGTCAAGAGCAAAGCTGTAACCACTGACCTTACACTGGCTTCTGAAGACATTTTTATACACCTTATTTCAAAAGTCTATTCATGTTTGAAAGATGTCATTGTAAAAAGAGTGAGACATGATGCCAATTGCTCTTGAAGTAGAGGGAAGACTGTCATGCTCACTCTGTACTCATGAATTAAAAAAATCAGGGTTAAAGTTGGTATGTGTAAAAAATATGCAATACAACAGCATATGGAATCTTTAGTTTCAGTTTATAGGTTTTTTTAACTAAATTTAGATGTAGTTGTGGATAGATGGAGTACAAATATTTTTCACACCCATAGGGAAGGACACCTCACTTCAAGCTTATTTTAAGAGTAAAATCAGGATATAGCACCCACATTACGTGTATGAGGCAGAGGATTTTAAACTAATGCTTGTAATCATCCATTCTGCACAGCACAACATAGTAAGTCAGCAGCAGAGAAGAAATATTTTATTAATTTCCCTATATTGCAACCAGAACAAGTCATTTTGATCCACATCTGACACAAAGTGAGTGGGGACACACGATGTTTTCTTCTGTCATTTGTAGATATTTTTTCAGTTTAAACTATTCATCCCCACTAGTTTGCTTTTTTTTTTTTTTTTTTTTTAAAGAACTGTGAAAAGATTTCAGTCAGTCAGGAAATTTCCCATTATGCTAAATGCCAGATAAAGGTAATGGTTGCTGTCCCCAAAGAACTTAAAAGTTTAGGCTCTAATCATGCAGATTTTCTGCACACACCAAATTACAGACAGGACTGCTGACATTGATTATTAATAAGGTTTCCAAACACTTTCTATCTAAAGATTCTGTTTACAGTGGCTGTAAGCTTTAACAAAATTTAAATAGTTCAAGCGAAATGCATGCATGCTAGCTGCCGTGGAATATTTAGCCAGGAATAAGAGCAGATACAAGATGCCATATTTTGGTTGCATGCAAAAAAAATCCTTGTGACCTTTTCATTTTCTTTTTTTTTTTTTAAACACTGTTCTAGTCTAGTGTTTCCCATTCAGCACTTACTCTTTTTGCAGTGATTGTGATACTGCATCTTCTACCACCACAACAAAACCCCACAAGTCAACAGTCAGCTTGAGGGGAAAAAAAATCATGTTCACTCCAGACTTACTGAAGCTTCCCCACAAATAACTCTGATGGCTCTAGGAACATTCAGAAGGGCAGGGGTAGGGAATTCACCAAAATTATAGCAATTTTCCCTCTAAAGTCAGCCAGAGGAAATGGCTGCAGGGTTATTGTCTCTTATGAATCTTCAGTGATTCTTCAGCTGTTAGACTAGAAAACACGAAGAACAGCAGCTGGACCACAGAAAAAGTAGAATAAGGCAAAGTGAGTAGACTGAGAAAATAAATTAGTTTGAGGACACTATTACTAGAGGATCCAGTGTTGGTAAGAGGGAGACAGATACAGCAATGGTGGAGACAGCATACAAGGGTAGAGAATATGATATAAAAGTAAAAGAAAGGAGAAAGAGAGGTTGAAAGAGGAATTCAGAGGGAGGAAAAGTAAAAATGGCCAGACCACGAAAATGGGCTGGGTATGGGGGAAAAGAGACCTGGATTTTCCTGGGATGAAGTTCAAAAGTACATTTAATCCACTCAAGGTGAGAGGATACCATTGCAGAACTGATGACTCAAAATTTAGGAATACCAGAATTCAGGTTGCTTAAGTAACATAGAAAGGTGCTGGAAGACACAAAACTTATTTAAAAAAAAAATTTACAAATCAAAGCTTTTTAATGACTTTCAAAAAGTTATTTAATTCTGCATCTCACTGTCAGTAGAGTAGGAATAGTATCATCTCTTCCCCCAAAGGAATATCAAGCAAGGCAGTTAATATTTTCAGTGTTCAGATACTACAGAGACATGTGTAAAAGAAAAATTAAGAAATTGATCATTCTGTCCCTAGAGAGAACATTTCATGTTCCAGATCTATTTCATTGGATCCAGAACCTTGATGTTTCTGAAAAGCTCGCTTAAAGCCTGATGGTATCTGTAGGAGCCTAAATAGCACGGAATTTTCTAGCTAGATTTATACACTCTTCAGTAGCAACGCCTAAATTCCTATTTGAGTTCCTTTGAGAAGGAAACCAGTTGCTGCATCTCAGCACACATACCAAAGTGGGCAGTGGGGACTAATACAAGAATATACAAAGGTACCAAAAAGTCAATATAAACTCACCCTCAGTACCTCAGAGAAAGAGGACCTTGCAAATGTCTTATGCTGCTACAGTGCTAAGTATAATCTGAGGCACCTAAATATAAAGCCTTGGGAGCAAGATAAACATTTTAGGGAGATGTAACATAATTTGATACTAGCATCACTGAATAAGAAATTAAGTCTGAGAACAGAGGCAAAGCTGCATATTTCATCTGCTAATGGAGGTTCTTTTTCTACACTCATTACCAGAGCTGACTGACACAGAGAGGATTTCATCATCAGTCAATTGTTTGTGAATAATCTTCATCCTCACTCTCCAATTTGCTGAAGAATTACTTTGTTTGAAAGACAAGAATTGAATTACTATTATTAATGAAAGAAAGTTCAGTTTAAAAGAAAATTTAAAATCAATGTCTCACTGTATTAGACATAAAGAACTAGCATGAAGGCATTATCTATCCAGAGAGTCTGAACTCTGGGAGTTGGATAATGTGCAACAGGTGAATAAACAAAGAAAAAGGTACAGAAGGCAACAAGAAGGGTTTGAAGAAAGTTAACAAATACAGATGTGACTGTGTAGTATACAAATAACTGCAAACAGTAAGTACCTTTGAGAATTTTGTAATTTCCTCATAGATAATTAATGGAAAAAGAGAGGCGGGAAGTGATATAGAGATTATCCAAGTCAATCCTATTTGCCATTTTCTGGTGAAGAAAAAAATTGATATCCTACAAGCACAGCTGAACTCATTTCACAGTCTTCTTATTTTGGCATAATTTGTGGCATCTAATGCCAGAAGAGATCATCAGGCCATCTAGTTTAATTTCCAGCTTTCCACATGCCATCAAACTTCCTCCAGTTACCCTTGTACTGAACTCATGAACTTGTTTTCAGCAAATCATAACTTCAGGAAAGGTATCTTGTCTTATTTTGAAGACTCCAAGGGACACAGGCTTCATCAATTCCCTTGGTAATTTTCCTCTCTAATTAATCAAGAGATGTTTACCACCTAATGTCTAAACTGAAGTTGTCAATTCTTTGCTTCCACTTGTTCATTCATCTTTGTTTTTTTCAGTGTAAGTACATGGTATTTTCTATCTAATGAAACTTTTTCTACTCTGTAATCACATCTATCTTTGGGCATTTTTCTAATAAACTAAAGATTGAAAAAACATTTTCTCTAATTAAAAAATAAATAGCTGCTTCTGCAATCTCTGCAATGTTTCAATATCCCTTTTAAAACAGAAGACACTTAGGGCAGGATTCAGCTCCAGATTAAACCATGTGTCTTGTCTCATTTTCGTAAATATCTAGCACTATTTGTGATATCCACAGGCGTCTAAGACATAGCACAGTGCAGTCAGAGGACTTCCAAAAGACACACAGCTCTTCTGACAGGAAATCAGAGTCGAGGCAGGTTATCCAGACGCATCCTGGACAGTAATGTTTAGACAAAGGAATTATGCCAGAAAGTCCAGATTTAGTCACCTTAATTGCCTAATGTCACACACACATGTAAAATAAACCTTACATGTGCATATGTATTTCATACACGTTTAAACTCCCCTTACAATTAAAAACAATTTAATCAATGCAGCCTGCAGTACATAGAAAATAATCTAATTGAAAATAGGTGAGACAAATCATCCCTTAGATTACTGGCTGTGTTTAGTAGGGTCTCAAGTGAGTAGCTCACACACAGAGACATTCATTGTTGCTTAAGATATTCTAGGTTAGACTCCATCACTTCCAGCTACCATACCAGGCAGGCAAGACACTACTATCATCCTGTATCATCTCTGTATGTTTGTCTTGGATATCCTAAGACATCTCAAGTAGCCCAGGGCGAATATGTTTCGTCAACAGATTGAGGTCTTTCTTTCAGAGTATGAAACTAGAACTGTACTCTAGTCCTTGTAACATTTGTACTATGTACATCCCTCCTTGAACTGCTCCTGTTCATACTCCAGAAATTACTGGAGCTCTTTGCAGTATAGCATTCCACTGAGATAAAACATTTATTCCCTGTGGTCCTAAAACCCTTTCAGGGAACGAATGGGAACCACCTCAACTCTCATATGAGCTAGGTGCCTTTTATAGACAGTGGAGAGAAATTAGCATTTCTACAGCATCATTCATCCAGACTATTTTAGAGATGTACCTTGAGATGAGATAAATTGTACTAAAGAAGTACTTGTTTCTTCAATGTGACCAGAAACTCAGATGAAAATAGCTGAACTGTAGAGATCTAAAATTTTATATGATTAATATGATCTTACTGTCTGAGAAATAGTTTTGCCTTATATAGGTAAACAGATATTTCTATGAAAATTCCAGGCTGCATCACCATTTAACAATGAAAAAATTATTGGATTAAATTTGTCCAAATGCTATGCTGACAAGGAATACAGGATTCCAGTTCTCTCAGCGGAACAGAAAGAAGGAAAGAATTATCTGTTTCATGTGAAAGAAGCCCTTTTTCCTCTGTGGTGTGCATATACTGACGACCCTGACAAGTGAATGCTCCAGAATCTGGCAACCATATTTTCAGTCACTGCAAAAGCCCAAAGGGTTTCTAAACATGGGAATCACCTGGAATTATCCCTTTACTTGACAGCACTTCGCTGTGTACTGCTTAGTTTAAAGGCAGTGTTGAACAGTAGCATGCTCTCTGACATTTGAAAGGCTATTCTCCCTTCAGCAGACATCTGTAACCCTCATTAATGTCAGTGGAAGTCAAGGATGCAAAACTGGACACCTCTGAAGGCACCACTGGGGACAGCAGTCAAAAAGATGATATACAGGCAGACAAGAGTCACTCATACAAGCAGAAGGGACTTGAGGAGATGAGTATTTGCTACCCATTATATGCTTATTTACATATTGATCTGCATTTCTTGAGCCTAAACCTATAAAATACTAGGTTGTTTTGATACCAAATGCAGCAAACAGCACTCAGCAACTTGCAGAATTGAACCATCCGAGATTTCTGTGTATCTGATACATAATATATGACTGAAAACACGGGCTTGCTTAGATTTCAGAAACCGTGTGTGTGGAGAAAAAATAATATTTAAGTGCTTTGCTACTTGCTAAAACTAACTTGCTGTCTAAATCTGACCTTTTCCATAGTCTTAACATGCAAACACAACCGTAACGTTCCTAAAACCAGAGCTAGAAAGTGTTCAAGGAATACTGAGCCTTTAATCATGCTATGCTCCCTAGAGGTTTGCCCCTTAGCTGCTTCAGCACATTCCAAATGTAAATGGTCTGGCATCTATAGATTATGCCAGCTGTAAATCAAGCAGGCAAACATTTAATCTCACACTTGTAGGTTCAGAAAAACAGCTTTTCTTACTCAGCTGCTGTCAGTGAGGCTATTCCTGCTGCCACCACAGCAGCTACTGCCATCGCTATTTCTGCTTTTTCTGTTACTGCTTTGACTGTGCCCTGTGTCGCTGTCTCTGTGCCACACACCCAGCAGTGATGGATACAGCAGTGTGATAATAGCAGTTACAGAAAGAGCATCAGAAGGAACTGTGACAGTGAAGGAGGCAAGAGCATGAGGCTCTCGTTGGGAGCAGGTTCCAGGAGGGGAACACAGATCCTGTAGGTACTTCTGGCATTGTGTGTGATTAAGTGAAAAATGAAACTTTAAAGAGCTGCTGTGGATTGGTGCTGTGTATTAAAAGTGAGACTTGCACCATGCTTTTGAAGGACAGAAAAGAGTTTATAGTTAAAGAAATGCAAGCTATCTTTTCATTAGCATACTCTAATATGCTTTTTTCTGAGAGGTACATTTTCTGCTTGTATTTCAAAATATCTAACAGTTTATAATCAGATTAATGTAGTCCCCAGACAGTTGAATATGAAAATTACATCGTGTTTGCACAGGGCAAAGTTCCCAGCTCACAATTATTATAACTGAACTTATGTGTTCACATTCATAGTATCTAAATTGTTTCTCTGCCAAGAAATCTGAAGTAGAACAGGGTGTAACCTCATGCAAATGAATGTCAGATTATGAAAAATCCAGTTCTTGGAGTCAAGGTAAAATTAGCAGTCACTCAGCCTTTCCTTTTTTTTTTTTCCTTTTTTTTTTTTTTGTACTGATGGAATTTGAGGAACTTGGACTAAATTTCCTCCTGGATTTCCTGACATCTGGCAACTTGGTTGGAGCACCAGCTCCAGGAATGTGCAGTATTCACAGCCTGTCTTGTGCATGCACGCTGCAAATTTAGAGAACATATGCAGATAGAGATCCTTTGGCCTCTGATGCAAGGTATTCTGCTCCTAAAATTCAGCAAATCTGATGTCTTTAGAACATGTCAGATTTACAGAGTCTGTAAGATCATCAATTCAGTGACTGTGTAGATGGCTCAATGAATACCAGAAGCCCTCTGCTTATTCCATGCAGAATAAGCATGTGCACATGTTTCTGCTTGGTAAATCCCATGAAAAAATTGGCACCCTTTGATCAGGGAATTGATTGTCAAATCATTTTGTAATCACATTTTTCAGGACAGAGAATCCCGAAATCCTCCTATTTACCCTGCTCTCTTTTGCATTTCTATCTCAACTATAAAGAATCAGATCGGACACCACATATTCATGCTTGTCCATAAAATATCTGGGGGAAATCCTAGTTCATACAAGACAGAACAGTCAAGCAATAGCTAGAGATTTCCTTTCATAGGACTGCCAAAGTATATCAAGCAACACTGGTTTTCCAACGCAAAAGCAATTAATTGAACTGTTATTATAGACCTATAGTTGAATTAAGAAGCTTTGTGACCAGTGAGGACTGTCAGCTCAGGTTCAGTACTTCATGAGGGTTGCTCAATTTTACTGTAGTCCAACGGGTAAAAAAGTGTAATCACATAAATTCTAGTCATAGACTATAGAGATGCTGGAACAAAGCTCAGCTTTCAGCTCCTTTTTCTGGGTTTCCCCTCTATAACGCATATGGATGTTAACTTAACCTAGGATAGCCTGCGCACTATCAACCCCGGTTAGCTTTGGCTGCCACATTGTCTGACAGAGTTTATTTTTCTGGGTGGTTACTCCTGCTGCCTACAGCTGGGTTCTACCATTCGAAAGGACTGTATAGCACTTGGGTTACGTTTGAAACAGAATACTTGACACACCAACAGGCTTTAGCAATGTCTGCAATTGTCTGTGGATCTGAGACCTACTAGCAGGAAGCTATTAACAGCCTTCACAGAGCAATATTTCTACTTGTACAGAAAGAGGTCACATCAATTTATAGGCCTTCTACCACAATAAGAGCATCAATTGCTTGCAGATGCTATTCTTGACTCAGAATAATAGCCATTGAGTTAGCTGCAGAACATTAGAAACCTATTTAGCTGCTAGGAGGTCAATTCAGTTGCTCACAGATTGGTGTCCAGAGCAGTATGAGACGCTGTAGTGCTACACACAACTTCCATTTACCACAATAGGAGGGCACAAGGTTTCCCACAAGTCTGTGTGATATCTGCCATCCTTGTGTTAATGCCTGACATAGTCCAGGTCACCTCAAATGGCACTGGACACCTAAGTGTGAACAGAAGAGACACAAAAATATCTCCAAAACCATATGCTAATTTTAAAATGTTCATGCAAAAGGTGACTATACATTGCTGATCTAAACACACAAAACACAAGGATTTAGCTACAGCTGTGAAATGCCTGTGAATGTGGTCAGTGGTAATACTGAGATAAACTTTCTCAGGCCCTCCTGTCCTGCTTCCTCCTATTTTCAAGAATTTAGTATTTACTACTACTAGTTCAAATACAACTGTGCTAAAACACCACAAACTGCCTCAAAGCTCCTTTTTGATAGGATTTAGTCTTCCCAGACTCAATGGAGCAGCATCCAAATTCTATACAAGGAATGCCAGCTTCTTACAGCAGAGAAAAGAGTAGCTGAACAATCTCTCTTTAATATGCACTTAGCAGAATCCTCTTTTCTTCTTGTTCTTTTCCAATTGGGCATGGGCACCTGCTGTCAAAATCCCATAAATCAGCCAAGTCCCTAGAAAACAATCTTTACAATAGGTCTCTGTGCTCATAAGAAGTTCAGTATGGCTGTATAGCCTATTTATATACTCTTAGTGAGCTCCCGCTGTTCTCAAATAGACTCAAAAGAGTCCTGCCATGTCATTTGACCACCACAGAAATCACCTCTGCAGTTACCAATAATTAATGAAACCACACAGAGTAAGACTTATCTCAGCTATTTTTTGCCACCTAAAGATTAGAATTCTCAGTTAAGATCCTGCCCCTGTAGTCCACATATTCATGCATCCCTAAGGAATAATTCTTTTCCTCTAACAATATAGACTGACATGTACTCTGGACAAAATTTCTTTCTCCGCTGTCTGTCTAGGAAGCAAGTTAGGTTGAGAGGTCATTCTGCCCCTCTACCCTGCTCTTGAGAGACTCCAACTCTAGTACTGAGTCCACCTCTGGGGTCACCAGTACAAGAAAGGCATGGACGTGTTGGAGTGCTTTCAGAGGAGGCCACAAAAGGGATGAGAGCGCTGAAGCATCTCTCATAGAATCATAGAATGGTTAAGGTTGGAATGGACCTTAAAAATCATCAAGTTCCAACCCCCCTACCATGGGCAGAAACACCTCTCACTGGACCAGTCTGCTAAAGGCCCCATCCAGCCTGGCCTTGAACATCTCCAGGGAGAGGGCATCCAACACTTTCCTGGGCAACCTGTTCCATTGTTCTTCTATGAAGACAGGCTGAAGGAGTTGGGCTTGTTCACCCTGGAGAAGAGAAGGCTCTGGGGAGCCTTCTGGTACCTAAAAGGGGCCTATAAGAAAGCTGAAGAGAGTCTTTTTACAAGGGCATGGAGTGATAGGGCAATAGTTAATGGCCTTAAGCTGAAGAGGGGAAGATTTACATTAGATATAAAGAAGGTATTTTGTATGATGAGGGTGGTGATGCTCACACGTTGCCCAGAGAAGCTGTGGCTGCACCCTCCCTGGCAGTGTTCAAGGCCAGGTTGAATGGGGCCATGAGGAACCTGGTGTAGTGGAGGGTGTCCCTGCTCATGGCAGGGGGTTGGAAGTAGATGGGCTTTAAAGTTCCTTCCAACCCAAACTGTTCTGTGTTGCTATGAATAAAACTCCAGAGTATATTTTGTCTATATGTCACCTTCATTCTCTATTTTGACTCATGGGGGATTTCTTACCATAACTGGCCACTGCTGCCAACACTGAAGCATTTGAGCTCAAATATAATGCACTTGGACTGTAAAGAAATATGTAGGAGACAGATGGCACGAGACAAGATTTTGTTACTGTGCTGCTTCTCCCTTTAGAGTAAATCCCAGTGTACATACTGTTGAATTTACACTGCCATTTGTAGTTAGAAAGAAGGAACAGCCACTAGACGGCACACTGAAGGAGATAGCTTTTTGTATTACAAAACACATGGCACTTCCAAATACTGTCCTATACAATGAAGAAAATGGGTTAAAAACAGAGAAATCGAGACCTGAAGTACTTTGCTAGTGGTGAGAGAAAGACTAAAAGAAGACCAGGCTCATGTGCTCTATTACAGAGCCAGCCTGGAAAGGAAAATACTGTCACTGGTATTGATTTTCATTCTCTCCACAAATCAGGACTGCAGAAATGCACACTGCTGTTTGTACAGAGAGTGTGTCAGCAGAGAGAGGAGGGAGAACACACATGGGAACATCTGTTCTGAGAAACAGGTTGAAAATAGCCATGTAATAGCACGACAGAAACATCTGCGCCATATGCAGCCTACCATGAGCAGAGCATCAGGACGGACAAGGACACAAACAAGTCTCTGAATATTAGGTCAAGAAGAGGCTCACTGCTAGGCAGGAAATGCTCCACTGATCCTTTTTACTTATTGCAGCCCCATTATAATTTAAAAGGTAGTAGTACAGAAGGAGATGGGGTTTTGTGTGACATGGGCAGATGCTAAAAGAATGGCTGTGTTGCATATCTGATGGCCCAAGGAACTCTTAAGGCAATGTACTGAAGAGTAATCATAATTAAGAGACAAGCAGCGAGTGAAATATATTATTAGTCAGAGCTGCTGTGCCATGTGTTAACTAATTCTGCATTTTTTTTTCTTTTGAGGAGTAATAGATTATACTGTATCTGTCCAAATAGTAGCACCTTGTTGAAATTCTATTTCAGATGCAGTGAGGACATGGAATAGATCTGGCTGGAAAAAAAAAAAAAGTAAGTATTGTGAACAAGTTTTCCCTGTGCAATTTTCCCTTCAGCCATCAGCAAGCAAAAGACTTCTTGTTCTTCAGGCTTTGATATTGTTCCTGGTACTATCAATATAATCTATATTTTGTTAAAGAAAGGAAGACAGTAAGAATCTAGTTCACTAAACTATCAAGTGATCCTGCAACAAATGCATCCATATGCACATTCGCATGTAGGTGGATGATCCAGTGTAAGTATGTTACTTAAGTGCACAGGAAAGCACTTTTGCATTATTCCTGAACTGCATATGTTTCATTCTCCTTGGAAGTATGCAAATACCAGCTATGCTAATTTATCACTTTTCTTCACATATCTTTAGCACAGCCCACCCATTTTTCAAGCCTTAGACAATTTGAGGTTCCATGTAAAATTCAATAGCGTTCTGGTAGCTTTCCAAAGTATGTCAGAGCAGGGGGAATTCCAGAATCTTTGTTGTACATGTGAACTGACATTCAATAGGCTTTCTTCCTTCACTAACAATATTTTTATTAATTATTTGTCATCTGTTAAATTAATTTTGTTATGGATAAATCCAGCACTTTGTAAGCTGATTGCTAAAAAAAGATGGTAGATCAATAAGAGAAGAATAATAATACACTGTCCTGAAATTACAAAAGAAAAGTAGTGCTTGTTTCAAACTGACAATTGGTCTTGATGGGGCTGCCTTTGGTGAAGGGAAGATGATACAACATGGAAAAAGCATTGCAGACCACAGCCATTCAAAGTGGTTGATGACACTATTATAACGAAATTATCAGCCACCACTGCAGACACAAAGAAAGGACTATTTTAGGAAACATTTCCGACTGCGTGTTCCTCCAAAATGCTTTGACTCTCTCACTTACAAGGTTAGACTGACCTAAAATAGTACTGCAGTCAGTGGGCAACATTGCCAGCTATATGTCAGAGATGGCTAGCAAAGAAGAAAAGATTTCCTTATGTGTTCATATCAGAGTACTCATCGAAAAGTGGCTGTGAAAAAGCTGAAAAATCTCTGGGTGTGAAAGAACTGGTCACCAGAAGCTTTGCCAGCAAGACTGCTGTCATTTTTTTCACACTTCCTTTCATACAGATCACAATCTTCCTCCTCCACCTCCTCTTCTTCAGGACAGAAACTCTTGGATGGGCTCCCAGATTTAACATCAGTGAGAGAGAAAGGACCAAATGTCTGAAGAAATCCTAAGGGTTCTGACCAACCATTAAGAAAAACAAATGTTTTCTGCTTAGAGACTAAGTTTCTGCAAATGCTTGTCACCAACCAAGGGAAATTAAATTATTATGTCTTAATCAGGTTTTAATTCTTGCTTTTATTTTTTATTCCAAATACCCACAAATTGACCAAACTTTTCAATTAAGAAATAAAATACAGAGATCTAGAGAATTTGCAGCTAAATATAAGGGAAGGAAAGTTGTACAAAATAATGGGGATATAGAGGCAAGGAAAGGAACATGTAACAGTCGGTATCTCTCAGGTGATTCTGTGCAACAAGTTTTTTTTTTTTCAGTTGCACACTGAATGCAATGCTAACAAAGAAATTGCAGGCAGCTTGGAGCAAAAAAAGGAAGGTGGAAGAGACAGACCCACATATGAGGTGGCAGCAAGAGAGGCAGTATAAATATGAATACTTGCAGGATGAAAGCATCCGAAAGATAAAGAGCTGAAAGATCCAAAAGCAATAACCAATCAAGTAAAGTAGCCAACAAAGCACAGACTACTTAAACCGATAAATGCGGAGTCATTGGCTGATACCAGGTTGTCTACTGGTTGCTTGCAGGAGCAGAAGATGATTGCAGGCAACCAGGCACAGCTCAGATGCTTCATGTGTGAAGGACAATATGGATTCTCCCTGAATGACCCAAAAGACCTGAGGATGGGTAAACAACTGACTGGCAAGGAAGTGAATGTAGCTGTACTGAAGTCAGATAAAATCAGATGGGAAATGTGGCATTAATTTTAAGCATATGGCATAAATGATAAACCACTGGAACAAACTATTGAGAGAGGAGGTGGACTCACCATCTGTTGATACTTTCAAAAATAAGATTGCATATCTTCCTGGAAAATAAATATTTTATGCAAGCACATGTTACTGAGCTCAAAACAGAAGCAGCTGCAGGAAATCTAAAGTCTGTCTTGATCAGAAGAGTTGAACTAATGATCTATCTTTCCTATAAGTCTGCAGATCTTTCCCAGAAGCACCTTTACAGTGGTAAAGTGGTATCACATGACATATGAAAAAGTAAACGTTGATAAAAATATTCAGAGTAATACAACCCTGACTGTAATAGCTAAATATTTTGAAAATATTTTGCATGGACATACCTGCTTAAATAAAAGTTAGAAAAGGAAATTAAAAAAAATTACACACATATTTGAGGTTCTCTGTAAACTTCAAGAAATGTGCAGTGCTGTCACGATCTCTGCAGCAAGGTGACTGTAATACTGTCAATTGAGAGGTGACACTGTAAATTATGAAGTGAAAGATTAAAGTGTGATCGTGTAATATATCTGAATCATAGTGCCTTGGATTAGGATTTAACTTCTGGTAGTTTGTATCGTTTGCTAATTAAAATCAAATATCCACAGATGGAAGCTACTTTATACACTTGACCTATGTTACACTAGTTGAAATCAAGACTAACCCATTGCAGCTACAGAGTTGAAATCTTTTTTCTCTTTGTCACTGAATACTACAACTTCTGTAACAGCCCACGACAGCAAACTGTCATCCTTCAAAAATAATACAGGCTCTTCTCCCCAGTCACAAAATTTTATGAAAGCTGTAGTTTCGGGAAGGCAAAACAAAAGACAAAATCCAAGACAAAACCCCAAGTTATTTACATTCTTATTTTACCCAACATTGCTTGAAGCCTCCACAGTGTCAGCAGGCAGGAGTAATCTTATCAAAGGCAGGCATCTGCATTAGAAATGCTTCTATCTGAGCTTGTCACCCTCACCTCCACTTAGAGACAGCAGAAAGAAATAAACACTTCTAGGATGTGCTTCTTCCTGTATAATAGTCGTCATCTAAAATAGGGCAGATGAAAGTGCCTGATTCATTTAGGGGAAGACAAGGACGGAAAGTGCAGCAAGGATTTCTACAATTAGGAGAGATTAATGCCCCTCTGCCTATCTCTTTCTGGAACAGCAGAGATCTGGAATATCTCAGAAGTTTTCTAACCTTCATGTATAAGTGGAGAGACAGCATATAGCTCACTTGGATGAAAGCATTGATAAAAGATCTTAGAGCTTAACTCCAGTAAGTAGCTTGGGTTGCAGCCTAGATTGCCCTAGACACTTTCAGTGGGATGCAGCAGCCTAATTGAAGGAGCATTTTAGACTCCTTGGGATATCTGAGACATCTGTGGATGGAGATGGCTGGGAGATACAAGACAGGTCCTACAGGATACACATTACCTTTCAGCTAATGATAATCCCCTTCATCCAGCATGACTATCATCTGAATGCTAACTTCTTGTTGCTACCTAATCATCAATCATTTTCCTTTAAGCAACTCAAATTAACACCACAATTTCATTTGCTGTATAGACCAAGTTGAATTGTCATTAGCAAAGTAATAAAACAGATTGTCTCTCAGGATTGGTGGCTAAGGATACTTCTTCCAGTTCCTTCTGACAAAAGCATTGCATCATACCTAAATGTGTTTTCCTGTTCCACTATCATGCCCTGTCTTTACTTGCTAGTTAATTCATAAACATTATCCAATTTCACACATTTTTTGAAATTAAATTAGATTTTTAAAAAGTCTAGGGAGTTCCATATGCTTCAAGGGATACAGAAAATCTTTTCAAGGTACATCATTATAACACTAAGCCATGCTTCTGCACATTTTTCTCAGATAAAAAAAGTCTTCGCTTTCCTATGTGAAAATTTTGACCTAGACAGAACCGCCTTATTTAACCTGGTCTAACATGTAAATTACTATTTCACATTATATCAGTCTTTTATTCTAGTTTATCTTAAAATCTTAACATTTACAAATTTATTATATAGAACATTTATTTTATATTAAATTTAATTAAGAGAAACTATTCTCAGTCATTTGAAATGCACTCCACGTTGATTGAAATAATTAGTGTAGGGCTACTCAATATTTACTTAAGATATGAATCTAGAGGGATTTGATAAAATTAATTAGCAGGAACTAATTATAGTTAGGATATGAGTTAGGGTTTAATAAATATAATTACAGAGTACAAATGATGGATTCTTAATTAATAGATACTAGTTGCCAAACATTGAAGAGAGATTATCATATTTCTGTGCAGGACATGCTATTCAGCACACCTTCAGTTCCAGTGGAAATAGTGACATTTAAAGTGCTTAGGGAAGGGGGTTGAGAGGGAGTTAAAAACAGATAAACTAATTTGTTTCAATTTTGCAGTGAAAGTATCAGATCAATTAAGGAAAGCTGCCTTCTAAAAAAGGATCCATTCCTGCTTGTAGTATATTGGCATATGGCACGGTGGCTGTGGGACAGAATTTTAGAGGTATTTAGGCATTTAATAATGACAATAGTCTCCTGATGGGATTTTGGTATTACTTAGCTGTTTCTGAATATTCAGCATGGCACCTGTTCTCTTTATGTGCCCAGCTCTCTCTAAAAATATAGCCTTTACTTTATCTGTGCCATGCTATCCTACCTAAGAAATGGGGATAATAATGTTTTCATACCTTAGAAAGGTGTTGCGGGTGTAATTTCTTCAAAGACCGTGAAGTAATCAACTAGTAGAGTATTAAAATCTGTATAAATATTATGATAAATTGATGGAAGAATTGCTTTCTATTTTGAGGCAGAAAGCTGGCCATGTTTTAAATTAACTTTCTGCATTTAGAATCTGCATCCAGTTAGGGTTCACTGCACCCTAGGGCTTCTTAACATATGTCTACATAGCAATCCAGAAATGCAGTCGCTGTATCATAGACTGGTATTTGACCTGCCTGTTCACCACAGGAAGGATGGGAGCAAGAGGACCTAAATTCCATTGTTCCAAAACATGAAGGGCAGAAGTTGACAATTTTGGATGAGAAGAAAACTGGTCTATGACATCTTTTATTTCCCCTTAGGCAATCCTAGGAAATTATTTAAAGTATACTTATGTTTCAGTCTGAATCACAAGTTGTCTTAACTTGTAAGAAATCATATTCAACACTTTCCCCAAAAGTTATGAAATTATGAAAGGACAACCTCCCCCACCTCCCCATATCTACAGTAATAACAGCCATGCTATCAAAATCAGAAATAGCTGTGTATTGTCTTTTCAAGAATTCAAGGGGAAAACAAGGTAAAGACGGGGTGTTTTGCTGTGGCACATTTCCTCCATTAATCTCACCAGGTAACTCTGCAATTAACTCTCAAAGAAGTAAACTGGATTGGGTGTTTTCAAGAGGTCCCTTCCAACCTAAATGATGCTGTGATTCTGTGAGAAAACATTACCCAGAATCAAGAAATGCAGTTACATCTCTTTCTGAGAACACTAAACTTAAGGCACCGTTCATTTTCTGCACAGTTTGACCCTTTCAGAGTACAACTAAACAATGTGAGTGTAAAAGATGCTAGCTGTAAGAGATGCTCTGCTGTATTGTGTATTTGTATATTAGTCTGAACAGCCTTATGATTTAACGAAATAGGCAAATTCCCAGCTTCTAGCTAGGTTCCTACCTCCTCATAGAAATGTTTGGTTGGAACAGGACGTGAACACCGCATTTTCACCAATTTAGAAAAAATTCTAGCAGTTTGGCATTGTTTTGCTGCCCTCAGCTGAATACCCACCTGGTACAGAAATACAAAGGCACACCTTCTTCACAGCAGCTCAATGAACCAGAATATCTGTTTGCCAAGTATCCCATAGTGAGAGTCAGCCGAGAAAAGTGTGAGATTGAGCCAAAAAAGGGAAGGTATTGGATCATAGCATCACACAAACACTGCTCACCAGTCAAGTCACCTCATATCTGCTGTTTAAGGCTTATTCAGATATGACCCGATTAACTGGCTTTAATTATCTTCTCCATTCTTTTAAGTATCCCTGTGAAAAAATAAGGCTTTCAAATTTATCCATTTGAAAAAAAAAAAAATTCCTTCCTAAATTCAGAATATAATAACACAAAAAAACCCAACCCACTGAATATTCTACATGTGCCATAAGCATTAAATAGTACTAATTCTATTGATTTTATTAAAAATGTTTTAATTCTATGATATTATTTTGTATGTCACTCATAATAGAAATAAAAATGTAAATTAATATATTTACCTTTATCAGTGTCCTAATGAAGTACTACCGGGCTCCTATCAGAGCCAATGACAAAATTCCCCAAAGTGCTCCAAAGGACAGATTGCAGCAGATATTGATGAGCAAAAGAAAGAGGGGCAATGACCAAAGATTCTTTCTTCTTTCCAGACCACTTCTGATTCACACTGAGAAATGACATGATCTCTAATCCCTTTTGGCCTTCCAAGAGAAGTGTGTGTGGGCTGAGGGTAGGAAGCCATCCCTCCAGCAACAACAGAGGGAAAGCTGGTAATCAACAGTGCCTTGGCCACTGTGTCCCAATTTAAACATCAGAAATTACCTCTTTTGGAGCTACAGTATAGACTGCAACCAGTAAAAGTTACCATTAAAAGCCAGTAAAAGTTACCATTATGCATAAAGTTTCACCCTTTCATAGGCAGATGGTCAGCTCTCCTGAGGGGCTGTGATTTGTACCTTCAGAGGATCTAGCTTTCTAAGAGTACAGGAATAATACAAAGAGATGTATTCATTATTGACAACAGTGGGAACAGATGGAAGAAGGGCAGGGTTAACAAGAAAACAGAAAGGAGCATGTTCTTAACAGGGACACAGTCCAGGTTTATAGACAGACTCCCCCATTTTTCTCTTAATAAAAATAACAATTTAAAAGTACGCGAGGTGCATGCACACACAAAGGAGAGGAAATAAAACACCCAGAAATTAAAATGGGTACAGAGAAGAACATATAATTTATTTATGATTTTTTTTTTTGCTTGTCCCCTTAAACTAACTGTCACAGTGGCAGGGGAGAGAGAGTGATCCTTCATATGTTCATACTGAAAGGAATTTTAAATACGTAAAGACTGGCTGGGAATAGCTGCCAAACTGTGACTGTAAACTGCAGCTCTCCCTTTGCACGCTTCCTTTTCTACAGCCTACCTGGAAGGCAACAGTAATAGACTCTTGTGCAATTTCTACCTTGCTCCTTCACGCTAAGCAGTGCTGACAGACACATCACTGCAAGTTTGTCTCTTTATCCAACAGCAGTACACACCTTAAAGGAGATCTCTCAAGTCTGAAGAGTGAAAAAACCTCCTCCACCCACTCCTCTACTTTCTCCTGTCATTATCACGCCATAGTTTATCATTTTTCAGAAATGCCTCTCTCCATCTCTTCCTCACAAAATGATCTCACACGAAAGTGTGTAGTAAAAAAGATACTGGCACTGTGGGGCAAACTTGTCAAACAATACAGGGTTCCTCTTTGTGGGTGAAATCTTGTCAATGTGAATATATTGCTCCTCTCTGTGGATCATATGCATCCACATGCACAAAATTCTCAGTGTGTTCAAGACAAATGCTGAAATAAACAGCTTGAAACAAGCAGAATTCCAGGAAAGTCAAAACATCTATGAAACAATGATTAAAAAAGTCCTAGAGTCATGACTTCACATTGTGTCCTTTGGCTCACCTACAGACTATTTATAGTCACTAGCTAAGTCACTAGCTAATTAATTACCTGCCCCTTCTTCCTCATTATGTACAAATTAATTTTTGTGTTATTATATGCAGTTATATTGTTTCCACGAGAACAGGCTTGTGTTCAAACTTGAGAGACGGTTCCAGTTTGAACCAGCGAGGCTCACAGCTTCTGAAAGGATTCATCCCACAGTGCAATAGTGACAGAATCACAGAATAACAGAATGTTAGGAGTTGGAAGGGACCTCGAAAGATCATCTAGTCCAGAGATCTGCCAGAGAATGATCACCTAGACTAGATCACACAGAAATGCATCCAGGTGGGTTTGAATGTCTCCAGAAAAAGAGACTCCACAACCTCTCTGGGCACCCTGTCCCAGTGCTCTGTCACCCTCACAGTGAGAAAGTTCCTCCTTACATTCAGATGGAACTTCCTGTGCTTCAGATTGCACCTGCTGCACCTTGTCCTATTGCTGGCCATCACTGAGAAGAGCCTGGATCCGTCCTTCTGACTCTCACCCTTTGCGTATTTATAAACATTGATGAGATCACACTTCAGTTTCCTCTTCTCCAAGCTAAAGAAGCCCAGTTCCCTCAGCCTCTCCTCATAGGGAAGGTGTTCCATTCCCTTAATCACCTTGGTGGCCCTGCACTAGACTCTTTCAAGGAGTTCTATGTCTTTCTTGAAGTGAGGGGCCCAGAAGTGGACACAATATTCCAGGTGAGGTCTCATAGTGCTTCCCCACAGAGCCCAGTTAGGCATCTTATTGGAAGAGGTGCAACCTTGGTTCAACAGTAGAGATGACGTCCTGCTGGGCCAAAGCAAGGACTGTTTATCATATTCTCCCTTATGTTTTACTAAGGGGCTGTGAACTCCTGGAAGGAGGAGACCCAAGTCATCTATGCAAGAGTTTCAGCGTGAGCCCCTCAGATATGTCTTTGGGAAAATTGCTGCAGCTTGTTAAGGAGATTTAAATTGATATTAATGTTTTGCTATTTGCAAAAGGTGCATTTTGCAACGTGCCATGTTTTCTCGCTTAGCTAGTTAAAAAAAATGAATGAATGCACAGAAGTCTCTGAAAGAACTGACTGCTTTATTTATTTCCTTACCTGTTCTGATCATACTTCATTTTCTATTAACACTTTTCTTGGCCTGTGCTTTTAAACCCACAAGAGAGTTTGTAGTGACTATTTCCAACAGTCCCCTCCATACATTTTCCATCACAAATCCGCAATGATCAGCAGTCACCAGAAATATCGTCTGCTGCTGATGAAGACATCACATCCTCCTGTCTATACTACTGTCACAAGTACACTGCTAAAATGGCCATATCCACATTGAGATTAAGAGCTTAGCAGGAATGGACATTTCATCTAGAAAATAAGAATGGTCAGAGTTACAGTCAATAGTCTGTCCCAAAACTGGCAGTACAGTGAACTAGGATGCTTAAGGTGTGCCAGTCCTTTACGTCAAGAAAATGATGTGATGCGATAGATCCCTGTGCCCCAGTTCTTAATGAATAGCTACCTGCTTCTGACAGGACCAATTAAATGTGGTTCTCTCTGTCACCATGCAGCACAGCTTGACTTCTTCTACATGGAAGGGCAGAAAAATTCATAATATTTGCTCTCCTACTCTAACTCAGATTTTTCTTATAATTTATTAAAATAATAAATGCAAGTTTTGGTGTAGTTTAAATCCTGAGTCATCTGTTCTCAGTCTTTGACTACCATGAGGTAAGTAGAAATCTGTCCTGAGGAAAACTTGCTTCTGGCTATCTTTCATCTGGCTTCTTGGTGGAAACAGCTGGCACTGGACTTGTCAGAGGCAGAGTTGGCTGAATGATCCCTCTCTGTGCAGACATTTCTATGTTTCTGTTTCATCATTCAACGGGTAGTTTCATTCCCACCAGCAGGATACAGGTTAGTCTGAAATATTTTGATGATCCAATACGAAGAGGAAGATTATTACAAGGACTCAGCATATTCATCTGAATGTGTACCTTGGTTTATTTCTCTCCGTAACACGGGATCAATCCTATAGGTACCTAGTACTACTTCTGTTGCCTTTTAGTTTTCGTTAAAGAAGCATTTTCATTTTAAAGGGGTTATGGAGAATTAGACATCTGTAAGGCAAATAGGCTTTAAGGTGGAAATTTGCTGTTTTTTATTTGGACTGAAAGGTCATTTTTCAGAGTAAAAGAAAGAAAGAAAAAAAAGGAAAAATGTCTGGCTGGTGTGAGAGCAGCAAAATCTCTGGCTTTTGCACTTGACAAAACCTCTTCTACTTTTCAGGTAAATAAACCTGTACCCTTTCTGAAACTGCTGTTCTTAATGCTTGACTTCTTATCTTGAGAACATTGCCACCTATGAAAGTCTCTTCTTCCCCTCCTTCCATTCCTCAATAAGATGAACTACAAAATGCAGCTCATCTCCTTATCCATTAACTTTTCCTCCCCTTAGGGAAAATTCTCTGGGCTCAGATGAATTCAGAAAGTTTGGGATAGCTTGCCCAATCTCTGTTTACAACTTTCTAGTAAGTATGTGGGGTTTTTTTCAAAGTCAGTGAAAAAGCAAAACCTGTTCTATTTGTTAATTCTTCAGGTTCCGTTCGTCAAGTCCTATTCATAAGTGAGGTTATATTTGCATGAAGTTCCTTGGCTTCATAGGGAAATTCTTTTTTAGTGTCTACCTTTGTCAGCTGGGAAACAAAACGGTGATATATGCTACAATTGAGCATCAAAATTACTCAACCGGACTACTGAAGTCAGACACTCCATTCCAGAGGCTTTAGCTGGAATGAATACTCATTTGTATTCCCCAGGACAGAGCCAAGCAACCAGAGTTGTCATGAGATCCTGCAAATTTAATGTAATATTCATAGCAATTGTCTTTTTTTAACCTAAATCCTCCATTCCTATAGAAATCAGGAATGTGGAAACTCAGTTTCCTTTCTGGCGTGTGGGTCTGAATGATTCAGTTTCAATTTTCTGTCTGCAGAGAAGCCTGCAAATGTGGCAGAGGTTTGCAGTGCTGCCACTGGACAAGAAACTGTAATAAAATGCTTGATTCTGTAACAGGATTTCAGGGTTCCTGATTCACGTTTCCCGAATGCTGAGGTTGCCACTACTGGACTTTCACTTACATTTGAATACCTGGCTTGTTGTCAGCACAGTGCTTTAGGCAGTCTTCTGCTGAAGGGTAATGTTAATTATTACGGTCTTGAACACATACATTTACTCAAAAGGCTTCCATGTCTGGTGTTTGGGGAAAATCTAAAAGTATGAGAATCATTGCTTGCCCTGTCAGTTAAAACCCCCAGGCAAACATAATACATGAAACACCAAACAGTTAAATGAAGCAGCAAGACAACATATGCACCAAGTCCTTCTTAGTCTTCATTTTTCAGTTATCTTCATTATCACTCTCTGACTATGACAGAACTGTAGACACTCAAAGAACTGAGAAAATGAAATTTCAGATTTCATTCAGCACCCAGGAAAACCTGGTATACTTTTCACTTCACATTAAGGAGTCTTACTGAATAGTGAGCAGCAAAACCAGCCTATAGGCAATAAAATCTGTGGTGAGATTCTCATTATCATGATAAATTCAAGTGTCCATCTATGCACAACAGGCTCGGTTGTACCCCCTGAACACAGGCATGCGCTGCCTTTTTCAAACCGTCTAGTTTATTCAAGACACCCACAAATGGGCTCATAGATCTGACAAAGGACATGCTGGAGGAGATGTGCATCCTTTTGAAGCAGCAATGAACTATGAGGGGTTACAGTAGTGCATCTCAAACAGTACTAGACACCTGCTTAGGAAACTGGATTAAGATCATTATATAAGCTCCCATTATTGTTAATGGAGATGTAATCAATGCAATCTATAAAGACCAGAGAGCTGGAGAGTTTCTATGATCTGTATTGACTAGGCCTTCATTGATTATAACAGGATCGTAGACACCTAGTGTAACAATAGACATCTATGCTAGATATCCAAATTTAGATTTCTTAATCTCAAACTTAACTAAGCATCCTAACGTCTTCATTTACAGACTAGGAGTAGAAATAAATGTTTCCTAGAAGTCGGAAGCAATTTCTAATTAAGTAACAAATGAGAAAATGTCACTGTGCAGAGAGAATGTGATCAGATTTTCAGCAGAATTTAATGAAAGTGGGGTCTTCCCACTTTCCCAGAATAGTTGCAATTGGTCAAATCCAAGGTCCATACAGCCCAATATGCTACCTCCAACGGTAGCTCTAAGCAGATAGCAAGGGAAATGTAAAAACTGGGTAAACCTGGTTTTGCCAGGATGCTCAGTAGTGTTGTCATCACAGCCTGTCCCTCATTATTAATGTTTTTATAAACATAAGGCGTAGTTACA
>VZTU01006432.1:54185-71202 GCA_013400835.1 Zapornia atra | reverse complement strand
ATTCTATGATTCTGTGAAATAAATAAATCCATGGTGCATTTTCATTAAATCAATCATGAAGATGTGTAGAAACAGAAACTCAAGTGTCAGTTTCCTTCCCAGGTCCGATCTCAACTTGAGAAGTGATCTGAGCCAAAAGGACCAATGAACTTCTCAAAATAAAATTACTTGAGCATGTCTGATTCATAATTTTTCTTGAAAGAAGCCCATTTAATGTCGGCACATCCATAAATAGATAGCCATCAAATTAAGAAAATATAGTAGCTTGATTTCAAGTTAACTTTATCTTATAATTCCACTAAAAAAGAAATATTTGAACCCAAATCTCTTCATTAATTCAGCGCCTATAAGGTAGCGGGTATTTTACTCCCTTTGTCATGGTACAAAAACCTCTGTAACATTCAGTGCAACAATAAGAAAACTCGGTCCTTCCACCGAATTAGAAGGGCCTGAAGTAGTATACCCAAGAACTTGACAAATAGAGTTCTGGATTTGTTTTCTGGATAGAGCTGTCAGCTGGATGAACTACGGCCCAAATCCATTTTACCGATCCTTGGGAGTTTAATCAAGGTACCTAAAACAGAAGCATCATCAATGGAAACTCTTGTAACCCTGCTTGCTCAATCAGATTGTGCACTATCACAATCCTCTAAAACATCACGTTGGTCACTCTTGCTTTATGGAAACCACAAGTGATAGATGGCAGCAGAATGTATAGGAAAACTATATGCACTCATACATAAATGCCTTGTGAAGTGAGGTACATTGCTCTAGTATCAGTTCATTCCCTTAAAAATATCCATTTCAATACACCTTCCAATATTTTGCAATCCCTGAATTTTCTTGTGTCCAGTATTGTTTATTAGCTTTCACTTTCTAATAGATTATCATCACCTAGTGATGATTATTCATGAATATAGATTGAATAAACATTTCAAAGGATATAAAAGTGGAGACATTAACTCCAGATCAAGATACTGACATCCCCATAATATTTCAATGTCTTTAAATTTAATTGATCATAGAAATAATGTATTTACTGTTACAAACATTAACTTTTAAATATTTAAAGTATTTCTTTCAGTAGATATGTAATATATCATATGAACCTCTGCTTGCAAGCACTGTGCCTGCTTGCAGGTACTGGCAGAAGACAGCAGACTGTAAGTACATCTGCCAGTAAGTGCTAACACTTATCTGGCAACTGCAAGGGAATGTGTTAGGGAGGTATCTCCTTCCCTGTGCTCCTTTTTTTAGACCATTTTCTGATGTCTTTTAGAACAGAGAACAAACTGACTCAGGGAATACCATAAAAGTGTTCCTCAATAAATTGCTTTCTGCTCTTCAGAATACACCCTTCCCAACAGAGAATGTTTTTTTTCAGTTCTTCAAAACAGTTTAACTGTACTGAGTCCTGTAATTAGATCTCAGACAATAGAAGGGAAAGAGAATCACCGGAGCTTCAGAAATACTTGTACAGAGGAGCATAATTAGAGAGTTAAAATAAGGAGCGATGAACAGCTGAATAAAAGAACTACAAATTCATTAAAGCGGTTTTCTGCTGTTCATTTAACGTCTATTGTTGAAAATTAAACTGTGTGGGTCTCCACTGTTGAAATTGCCATTCTTCACTATTTAGGTTGTTGACACAGGGAGTTAAAAAATGTTAGCTTACTGGCACAGCCTACTCTGCAGAGACTGCAGACAAAGCCTCACAGCTAAATACCAGTTTAACAAAGAGCTCTAAGCAAACCCTTACCCCTCATTTCTAGGTGTGGGTACTTTTCATCCTTTTGACTACTGAGCTGCGGTACAGTAAAACAAGACAAACCAGGAAAATTATGCCAGATTGCAATGAGCTGATGGGAGAAAAGAGCCAAAAAAACCCCGTTGCCATCTTTTGCAAACATAATTTTAGATCTTATGCCAAAAATAGTGGATTTAAATAAGTACCTGTCAAATATGCAATGTTTATTCAGCCATTTGAAATTAATGACTTTCAAATGCTTGTCATAAAATATAACGCTGTAATATGAAAAAAAATTCTATATAAAATAGAGAAAACCAATGCTGAAATAATGTTTTAGGTTTCTGTAACCTGAGGGTTTACATTCTAGTAGGTAAAACTACTAAAGGAACACATATAATCCAAATTCTTTCTAAGTGTTAATTTCAGGGTTTCTCCAACTTTAATGGGCAGGAAACTTGGGAGAATCTAGGGACTATGCGAAATCAGTCATTTGGCTGAATCGATGCTCAGTGAGTAACAGGGGAGATTCTTTGATCTCAATACTTAAAGCTACTTTGTAAACTTGATGTGCTGATGCAGTGATAAATCGTGATACTTAATTCCCCTTTCTTACACCTGGAGAATCTTTCCATTCCCTACCCACTCCCCCACACCTCCGCCCCTCCCCAATTGGTAGAGACATTTTGCAACACTTCACAGGTACTTGGGGTGAACTCTCATTGGAATATTGCCTCGAAACAGTAATTAGTAATTTAATCTAACTGCAAACTGGAGTCTTTTTTGCTCACATAAAATGTAACTTTCAACATAAAGCACCGTTTAGTTGTTACCTGAAAGCCTAACAGGAAGAAAATATATTCAGTTCACAAAAGTGTACGTGTAATTTCTAGGGTTGATTTACGTTCCAACATAGCAATTTCAATTGAGATGACAAGGCAGGATTAGGATGCCACAGAGCCATGCTGCTCAGTTAAGCATGTGTCAATTGGAACATCCACTACTTAGGAAGTGAATGACAGTAAGCTGTGAGGGAAGGGGGTATTTCGCAGGCAACCACAACAGACAAACCTTTCCTCCAGCTTTTCAGTAGGGTTGCCACCATATTAGTACCTATATTTCAGAAGATAAGGCTCTTTCATTTGCATCTCAATAGTAAATAAATATAGGGGTTTGTTTTTTTTCAGGTTTTTGGTGGGTTTTGGAGGGGTTTCTTTGTTTTGTTGGTTTGTTTGGGGGTTTTTGTTGTTTGATTTTTTTCTGTTTTGTTTAGTTTTGTTCTGCTTTGTTTGGTTTTGTTCTGTTTTGTTTGTTTGATTTGTTTTTTTCTTTTCTTTACCAAAGGAGCTTTAAAATTGCTACAGAGTAGGAGAAATTAAATGGGGAGAGCATGCCAGATAGAAATGCCACAGGTCAAATCAAACAAATGTCTGCAGTGGACACATAGATACTACAGCAATAGAAATACTACAGATTTTTTTTTTTTTTTCAGCTGCAGGAACAGGTTATACATTTGCATTAAGTCTTTGGATAAGATACACCATGTTGTGCAGAGCAGAGAAACACAGCTTTTCTTCTTGCAGGACAGTGTCTTGCTTGTTTCCTTCCTGTCCCCATGAACTTTGCATTCTGTCTCATGCGGTGCACCCCAAGGCAGCTCCAAGGGAACCAGGATGCTGCAGAATAGTGGGAGCAGCCTGGCCCAAGACACAACTCCTGGTGTTATAAACGGCAGTGACAAATTTGCAAAGTTTCCAGATAGAATTTATTTAGGCAAGCAATCAAGCAGGCAAAACAGCTCTGGGCGGCCCGGGAGACCCTTGCTCCCTCCAAAGGCGGGCACCTCACCTCACCAGAGTCCCCTTTTTATAGTCCAATAGTTCCGGGTACATGGAGCACCTCCTGGTATGCTCCTGCGGCTGCGCATGCTATTATCAGGGTGTCATCCTGGGCCTTCCGGTGGTCGTGAGGATGAAAGTCTCAGTCTTCCTCTGCCTTGTGAAATGTGGCCTAGATAAACACAAGTCCTTATCTGAGCAACTTCAGTTGCTGCTATTGTTCGTTTATCAGGAAGTGGCAACAGTTGTCAGCTCAGCAGGACCCCAAAGTTGGAGCATTCCAGTCACTAGGTCACAGATGTTGAGACAATAGTTGTTCCACTGGTTTGTTACACATTTACAGATTTTGCCAGTTTGAGAACAATTTCTCACTAACCTACCCAGTACACTGGCAGCTCAGGATGGTATAAGCTAGGCAACCTGAGTCAGCAAGGCCCGCTACCCTTACTCCCCAGCTCCTGACTCCTGTCATGAGTTTGAATGGAACAGGTTGGTTTTGTGGTGAATTTTATTGTGTCCGGGCACATTACCCACTCTTCAGGAGACTTAGAAGTGCAATGGGTGGGTCACAAGTCCAAAGGCAGCTTTAGACTGCAAAGTCTGCAACTTGACTAAGGTCACACAGTCTTTGTGTGCATTAAAAGAAATGCAGCTATGTTTTGAGGATGCTAAAGTGGATTAGCATTTAGGTGAGATCACCCTACATGCATTTTCAAAAGCATCTAGAACTATCAAGTTTATTCATTCTGAGAGACTGAATCCCTGGAGGTCACAGAAGACTTGAGGGTTTGAAAGTTTTAAGCTTAAAATTGCACATTCTTGTCTATAGGCAGTTATCAGGCTTAATTGCGATTCTGAGCACATTTTTCTTTCACGTACAAATCTATTTCAGCAAATTGCATTCATAGCACCTTATTAAGATTAGTAAAAAAACCCCTACACACCGAAAAATGAATTTTAAAGACACCCCCCCCTCAAGTGTTTTGCAACAACAAAAAAAGGAGAGAGAGAGATTGAGGTCATCAACCGGAATACAAATCAATTGGTAGTGTAGAAAATTATATGCTCCTGTGGCTTAGTGAAATACAAAGAATTAGATATGTGGTTTTCCTGAGCTATCTAATAGTCACAGTTTCCTTCCTAATAATACTTTCTTTTTACAGGAACTAAAACGTTATTTAAACAATTATATGCTATTAAGTAAAAGATGAATTACAGAGAAAATTGCACCATTAGTAAAATTTAAGTTCTTAACTTCATGTAATAAAAGATGGTAACCTTTTTGTAACGGCATTTCAATTTACCATTTATTATAAAACTCTAATTTAGAAGGTAAAATGAATTCTGGTTCCAGTCTTATTACTCAGACTGTTACATTTCTATGCAAGTTTTAATTCATAACACAGCTCCAGAAAAATTAACAAATAATATTTTAAAATAATTTAAGATCTTGGTTTCAGCATTGAACTATATTAAAGATTATACTCTTGATTAAAAATGTAAGGCAATAGATTTATGCATAAAGAATACAGAACACTTCTGATATTTAAAATACATTTATCATTCTTGTTTTGTTCTTACAAGCCTTTCAAAATATAAAGTTTCAATGAACTGTTATAGCAACTGCTGGAAAATTGGTTCCCTCATCCATTTTATGAGATGCTATTTCTAGTTCATCAGGTATTAGGAAGTCACCTAATTTTTAATTTTAAAACAGAGCAAATAAAATTTTTGAGAAAATTAGTAATTTTTTTTTTTAATTTAAAAATTATTATTACTGTTATTAGCTTGAAAATATCCCTCTCTCCCTTTCTATCATCCCTTTTTATTAGCCAGTTTTACATATGAGGGTGGAGGTGGGATGGAAAAGAGTTCCCAAAGTGTTTCAGACAGCCTTTTTCCTGAAAGAGATGAAGAACAACATTTGATCAGAACAATCCAAAGGCATTTAGGTTTTTAAAGCTCCTCAGAGTACAGGTCAACGAAGTCACTGGTTCATTGTGGTGAGTGTGGCCACATTAAGTGGTGAGAAACATAGTTCTGACCAAACAACCAGAGGGAAAAAAATGAAGTGGAAAGAAAAAGCATAACCTGGGGGGCAGCAGTAATGGTGTGCAGTCTGAGGCACCCTAAGACTACACACCCCACAAGAACCATGTATGTGTTTCTCATGTATGTAGGGTCCTGCTCGGAGGTGAATACACCCCATGCCTTTTCAGCTTCTCTCGTTGTCAACCTCTAGACTGCCAGGGGATGGAGAGGTGGCTTGCAGGAATGTCTGTGCTCATTTTGCCTGTGTTTAACTGGTTCCAAAGTTATTAGATGTAAGAGGAGCATGGCACACCGCTGCCGCACCTACAGTTGCCCACAGCATGTAAGGCAACGGCTGCAGCTACACTAAGAAGCACATCAGACCGGGCTTGCAAAGAGCTCTCCCTCACTAGCTGACGACTCTTGCTTCCTTCTGTCACTCCAACAGTCCAAACAGGCAAAAATGTCTTAAAATATGACCTAAAATAACCATTTCTCTTTTTTTTTTACAGTTCTAGCAGAATACAAATAAGAATTTTGGTTAAAAACTACAATGTGCGGGTGGATTCCAGTTGGCAGAGTTGGGGACATGCTTCATAAATTGACTAAGATTTGCCTTTATTTTCATTGTTGGTACACTGTCTCAATGGTGCTTCTCCTGCATGCTTTGCAATTGTGATGTTAATAGCACTGCACTAATGAGAACAAATACATAAACTTGAAAAAATGCCTAATAGTTCTGAATGCAAAGCCTGCAACTGTTCCTCAGAGAAGGGACAATGCCTGAAACACCCTCAGACCAAGTCATTTCACCACGAAGCTGTCACAATTAAAAAGTTAACATGAACACTCAGATGTACTTGAGACACCGCAGGATGTTACAAGAGTTCTGGTACTAGAGCAGGTAATGACCTTTGGTATTTCAAAGCTATTTGATGGAGTGAGAGCATGCACATACATGCTGTACCATCTTAAAAGGCTGACTTTTTAATGCTGACAGCTATTCCTTGGTGAAATCTTACAAAACAAGACATGGTAGTTCAAAATCTGGCCAAAGGAGGTTTTGGAATAAGAAACAGAATTGTGGTTTCTGCCTGTCAAAGCGGGACACATTTCAGTGTTCACAGGAACTCAGAACATCATAGAAAATAAATATTGGTTATTTCTTTATAATATTCTGTGCTGACTACAATCATTCGTATGCTGCCCATTATTGGGGAGAACTTTACCATTTGATTTCTCATTTTGTTTAGGTCATTTACAACATCTAGCAAACATAAAGTTACAATACGGTAAACAGATACTAAAAATAACGATTCGTGTATTTGGGTTTTTTTAGAGGGGGTGGGGTTGGCTGTTTGTTTTGGAGTTTTTTGTTTACTTTCATTGGTTTGTTGGTTTGGGTTTTTTTTTGATTAAACAAGTTGGACAGTCTCTTGAGAATTGTAATGTATGTTTAGACTAGGGAATTCAGTCCACTGGTTGTACAGGTTATCTGGTTAGGTAAAGAACTGTACAGTTCTTTAAGTTCCTCCTTAAGGAACCTCTGAAATTTAAGGTAAAGGACATCAGCTTTTTGCAATGAAAAGCTACAATCTCTGCCATCAGTGGTCAGACAATCAGGGTTGGCTGTATTCTACAGAATAATTTTGCTTTTCCTGAAGAGAGGCGACTTTCCAATGCTAGTGTCTTTCCCCCCCCGCCCCAAAGATATATATTGATCACATATCACCATGCAATTACTACCATTTGCTCACAGACGCAAATTAATAATGCTGGTACCAGAAGTCCTTTCTGGAGAATCCTCAGTAGTGCTGTATTCTTATGCAAAGCCTGATTTGAAATAATAAAGCAAAAGTTGTCATCAGCAACAGAAGAGTTGCCAGAATATAAAGAGGGGTTTGTTTCATCAATGCCCTGAGAGTTTTGTTTTTGTTATTTAAATTAAATTTGAGTTTAAATGTGAGTAGGGATATTTCAGGTAATTCCTGGAGTCCTAAAGGTGTGCATTCTCCTGAACAGATACTGAGAAATGTGTAAGCAAACATCTTATAGAAAAAGGACATCATCAGCCCGTCTTAGTTTTATTATAAACCAGAAATCTTTCTTATACAGATTTCAGTAAGTCACAGTCTAAAGAAAGTCAGTCATTAACCAAAACCTAACTGAAAAATGTTGCTACCTTAAACCATGGCCTACATTTCATCTTTCTGCAGGTGATAAATTCTCATTAATCACTTTCCATTTACTGCAGGAAAGCACGTCCACATGAGTTACCACAGAAGAGCCCACATGTTATGAAATTGAACATCACATGTGTTTAATGTGACCATATACTGATATTCCTGCTGCTACAATTCTGTATCTAAAATTTTATTTGCACGCTAAAGAAAAATGTTGTGCTCCTTATATCAAAGAATGCAAAGCCTGCAAAATTAGCAAATAACACATACTGTGCAGGGTCTGTCACATGCACCTTCGAGTTGTCACCTAAGAGAAGGTGTTTTGGGCCTTTCCTTATCTACCCACTTAAAACTGCTGATAAATTGTTGTTAACAAGCATTTTACTGCAAAGAGAGAAAGGATGCTTACCTTCAAAGGCTATTTAATTTTATTGATTTAATATGCCTGATATTCATAAAGCAGGTGACATGAAGCAAACATAAAAGTATGTTTGTTTTATCTAGTCAGATATCACTGAACAAAAGGGTCAAAAATCATTCATGTGTTTTGCAACAGCTGTGTGTCTTCACAAAAGAAAACAAAGCCATGTTGTGCAAATATTCTGGTGTACATGAAGACAATCCAACTTCTAGTCTTTTCAGAAATACAGATTATGTAGAGCAATTATAGCTTGACTGAAGTATTTTTAGTGGCAAACCACACATTTTCCCATATTTTGGTACTTGGGACAGGTTACAAAATGATAGGTCTGGAAGAGATTCCAGCTTCTTCACTTGCAGCTAATACCACTCTAGATTAGGAGTACAAAGTATAATGCAGTCACACTCCAGTGACCAGATGCTCTGTTGATACCAGACATCCCAGACCACCTGTTTTCACATCCTTACACACACTTTAGTCTGTCATTCAAAATAGTCTTGTGCCACAATTTGGCATTGGATATGACTATTGCTCTGGCAGTGAGCCAGGCTGAAGCACAATGCTCTGTATCTGTCAGTAAAATCAGAGCAAAGCCGCAAAGCAACAAAACTTATACTTCTACTTTTATAAGCATCTGTTCACAGAGAGACAGAGAGAAGGAGGAGGATGACTAATGGAAAATGGTTAAATCCCCACAGTTACTGCATAATCCATTCCAGTTAGCATTTGAAATTTTCTAGTTCCCAAACATCTCATCTACTCTGTCTCTTACAATTCTCCAGATGATCCACAAAACACATGCTCATCACAATGCCATGAGCATGCTAGAAAACTGGGAAAATGCCAAGGGAGATACCAGCAACCTCACTCTTTGCTAATTTCTAGAGAGGAGAAAATATATTACAACCACCTCTCTTCTTTTTTTTAATAGTAAATATATATTAAAGTAATTTTTTTTAATTCTCTGGCTTTTCCTGGAATATGGTAAAAGTTTGGGCTTTTGTATGTCTATCTGTGAAATTTCTGATAGTTATGTGTATGGATGGATGGATACACAACACTGTTGAACAGCTTGTGCATAGTAAGTAGGACACATGCAGATGTCAGGGGCCTTTTGCCTAGGACATCTGTACCTCATTGGAGGAGAAATTCCATGTATCTGTCAGCTCGGCTGCAAAAAGGCCATGTGGCATCTAGAAATTCTGAAGAAATTGTTATAAATGGTTCTCCTATTTTCTTTTCTTTCTTTTTTTTTTTTTTAATTGGGTAAATAAAAGTTATGAATGGAAAAGGTTGGTGTGTACTAGGAGACCAAAGTAAATAGCAAACCTATGCCATGCTTGGCCTCATGCTGCACTCCTCATTTCATTCTCCTCCCAAACTATTCAGTTTTGTACTTTAATTTATAGACTGGTCTATGTTGGGTTGTTTTTGTTTTTTTTCTTCATTTCCCCTAACAGCATCCTTTGCACACAGAATAAACTGACAGATTTTGCCTGTGTGGCTCTGTTTAAGGCACCCAACTCTATACTCCTGCTAAGATAATGGAGTGTCTCAACACTCCCTTCAGGCAGAGCAACGAGGTTAGATTAAAACACTGGCAAACCCAGACATGGCCTAATCGCTCTGACTTTGAATTCAATTATGAAGCTGTAGTATAAATGTCAGAGCTGTGCAGAATAGTAGCACTTGCTGAAAATTCATGAACCACTGTAGGCAGCCAATCTTTAGCTGACACGTCTAGATCCAGAGAAGGATATATAACCTCTTACACAACCTTATTTCTCCTGGCATCTTCTACTCTCATGTTTTGTGAGAATAAAATCATTTTATACCTCGATGTTCTTATGCTCCCGGCATTTCCCTTCACTGGAACTGTGCAGTGCCAGAGACGCCGTCCGGCTAGACAGCAAGTGCCATCTCCTTGATGTGCCTGAAGGTGGAAGAGCTGGCTCTGCTTATTAGAGGACACTTTCAGAGAAGGCCCAGACTCCTGATTCAAGAAAGTCAGTGTGTGTGCGTGCGCCTGCGCACCCAGGCAAACCCTCAGAAAGGAGGGGTCCTCGTAACATTA
Organism: Zapornia atra; assembly: GCA_013400835.1. NCBI lineage: Eukaryota > Metazoa > Chordata > Aves > Gruiformes > Rallidae > Zapornia > Zapornia atra. The sequence continues at coordinate 60,908 of VZTU01006432.1, read as the reverse complement.
GGTACGGGCAGCAAAGGACAGTGGGTCTGTTGTGTGCTGGCAGGTCTCCTTGTATGTCCTGTAATATTAAAACTTTGTCTTCTGGAGATCCAGGTGAACCCCTGAGACTTTGTGGCTTTAGAATTAAGCAAGTACCTTAACCTAGGTGTACTGAAATCACTGCTTGTCCAAAGTGCAGAACCATTTTATTTTTCTTTTTAATTACTTCTTTTTTTTTAAACCGCATGGACACCTCTTTACCCAGTAGGTCAGTTAGTGGAAGGGAACATTAAAGAAAGATGAGAATACAGTGGTATAGGAAATTGCTGAAGTAATGGTCTTTCCCTTCTTTATTCTCATTTGCATCAAACAGGTTTAAGTGCAACATTAAATATGCTCTTTGTGGAGTCTGGGAGCTCTCTGCTTCCTCGCTACACAGAAATGAGTGTTGCCTTCTCTAAGGCACCATGGGCATTTATGTTAAAAATCCTTAATTGTGAAAGAATATGGGAAATTCTATAACAATAATTATGTAAATAAGGAATGTTGCTTTATTCAGCAAGACAAAAACCCTCTGCTTACTTTTGGCAACAGTTTGCAAAATACATTGAGAGGAATACTCCACACAGTTATATAAGACAGCCATTAAGAGTACTACAGAGCTGACTCTCATCTGTGCTCACTTCTTCACCAGGGACCTGCAGAGTCCCCTGTGGGAAAGTCACCCAGAACACAGGGCTTCAAAGCTTCCTCTGAATGCCTATGAGTGCTCTTGCTGTGGCTCACACACAGAAATATTGAACATACACCTAAGAGATATTTACAGCTTGGTTGGGGTTTTGTGGGGTTTTTTTATTCCTTTTCTCAAAGGAATTAATTACCATTTAAAAAAATACTTTTCTTTACTATAGTCAGCCTTCTAGTCCCTTATTAAAATCACCACTCTCTATGAAAATTTAAGGTATTTTTAAGTGGAGAAAATGTTATGCATAAATTACAATGGATGATGATTGTTTTTCATTGTTTTACTACTCAGGAACTTAATGGATAATAATGTTTTGAAATAACTTTTTCTAACTTGGCTTTGTGAGTAAAAAGCAATCCATGTCATATATCCTCACGTTCATTAGTTTATCATGAGGATCTTGTATATCATAATTTGCTCTTTGTAAGATTTGCAGAGACTTCAGTGCATTGCTGCTTACTGCTGCCTAAATACTAAGTGTATGCGCTCAAGTTGTAATCCATGCAGAGCTCTACCTTGGAAAAGTCAATATTAAGCAGTTTAAGCATCCAATATTTTTACTTTTTAAACATTTTCTCAGGTGAGTCATGGTACTGTTTTTATGCCTAAGCCTCAGCAAGCCTTAAGGGTTTGCTTCCAAACAAATTCACTATCAGGCCGTATGGTAAAAGCAGAACAAAATAAAATGGCAAAGAAGGACATCTTCAAACCCAGAACTTCAAGGGACCACTTTCCTTTCTCTCTTTTTCCTATTAGGAAGAGGGACTTGATGTTCCCTTGCAGAAGTGCACGCCAACCAGCAGATGGGTCTCTGCCAGTGTTCCTCTGTGAATATGTTTCACTTTGCGTAAAACAATATTTACTGGGGGAAGAGAGACTCTGTTCTAGTAGTTCTCAGCAGCTAGGAGCGAGAGTGTAAGGGATCCTAGTCCTTGCTACCATGCACATTTGTGCAACACACACAATGCTGAAAGGACAAATTCACTGTCAAAATATAAATTCAGATATGTTCTCTGAATCAAGGCACGCCCAGACCCTTGTATAGTGATCAGCATCCATGTCATTAAGCTTTAAGGGCCACAGTTATTTCATTTCTGGGGTGTGGGTGTGTGTGGTGTGTGTCTTATTTCTGCCATGAATATCTTTATTTCAAAGAAAAGCAAGGGGGCAAAAAAACCTATTTGTCCAGTTTCATATATTTTCCTCATTTTGGTGAAAATTGTGAGAAAAAGCTTGTGAACTGCTCCTCAACCCTTTTTTTGTTGTTGCTGCAGGTATAATTTTTTTGCATTTAGTGATGGTTTACATAACCTTTGGTCTTGTGTGTGGAAAAAGACAGGATTTAAATTTCTAAAGAAACAAAATCTTTTGTAGGATTTTAGGAGTAAATTTTCAGCTTTAAAACAAAAATACCCACAAAACTGAGTGCTCCTTTGTCTTGGCCAATATAATTTACATTCATCAAAGTTACATTCAATAATGAGGAAAACAGAACTGCTAAAATTGCTACCATACTCCCAAGGTTAGGCAAGCACGACATTGAACTGAACAGGTAGAGAAGTCAGGCTTCTGCCCAGCGCATGATGCTGGATAGTTAAACAATTACAGTTGCAGTCTCAAGTAAATAACATTATTCCATTTCATTTAATGCATGTTTTGCAATATCTCATGTTGTAATTCCCATGAAGTGGTCACAGATCATCAAACTAATAGGTGGGGGGAAAAAAAAATTGTGGATTGTCTAATAGGACTGGCTATCAAAGTAATTATGAGTCATTAGAAAATCTCTCTCAAGGCTTGTGCACATGTTTAACTGTAATCAGAGGGTAATAAAGTTCAGAAAAAATTCTATCAAAGAAGAGGGCTTTCAAAATGGAGATGTGGGAGATTCTATTGAATACTTTAAATTAGATATAGATTAGTCACAAATCACTGAGAGCACTTAACAAGAAATCAAAATCAACACCTTGAGAATGGAAGCTCCCTGTCAATACACAGCTTGCTAATGTGCAACACGATCAACATCTCAATATATTCCACTCCATTCTTCCAATGATACTTTGGATGAGCTGATGTGATATTTTTATTCTTTGATAAAGCACTCAAACAGAACTAAGTAATCCAGCAAACATTGTGGTAGTATAATTTGGCTTTAATCTTTTCTGTAATTAGGTCATTTTGTCTGACTACTACCAGTTCAAATATTTGCAGTAGGGCTGTTTACATTTTCTCCTATCATAAAAAAGGAAATCACAAACAAGGTCTGATCTACAGTTTATTTTAATTATCAGTAGACTTCTAATTGAGCTGAGAAAGCTTTAGCTGAAATTATTTCTTTAGTTAAACTACATATTGTTATTTTGGTGGTGTCATTATACAAAATACTGTTTCTCTTTAGTTCACCTTAGCCAAGTTGTCTATATTCCTTTTACTTTCCAGCAGGATGATTAAATTATTCAGACCTTCTAAAGAAGGAATAACTGCCTCCATTCCCTTAAACATGCGGCACAGGGTTCACTTGTCATAGAAATCAATGTTTCTCTGGCAATTTGAACTTATATGAAATATTTGGGGTTTTTTTAAATACTATTTAACTTTTTAATGTGAACTTGCAGTCAAAAATAGAGAAACATCACATGCATGAATCACATGGTCATTTGAAACTCCGATGCCAGATCAGGGGGTTATGTCTTTCACAGACCTTGGTTTTACATGCAGTGAGCAATATAGGGTATGATTCCACAAAGCATTTGAATATATATTTTTCATAAAATAGCCCAAAAGTCCAATTTAACATGGATGGAGCTCTTCACCTTTCCAAAAGGTGAGCTTATTTCCAAAGGCTTTGCCTTATGTGGTCCAGTCCTTTCACCTTCATCTTTGGTGTAATAGATTTTCCAGTAGGTTTTCTAGCAGCTGATGAGGTTGTATCTGAGTTCAGTCACAGAAAGGGTGAACATGTTCAGTACCAGAGCTGTACATGAAGAAGGTTACTGTGACACCCATCACATTTGATTATACAACAGCCCACATGTATTTCTCAGACCTAATGTCCACTTTTTTCCTTGAATACACACCCCATCTCTTGTGCCCTGCAGCCTCTAGAGGATAAATACACAGAGTGTCAGAAGGGAGGGCAAAATAAGGAAATTTCATCTGGGTATTAAAGAGCTTATCATCTGCAGTTGAAAATCTAATTGCTGATTTAGGCAGCTCATTTTCAATGATGTATTTGTTAAACAATAAGATAGGTTCAATCCATTAGAAGAGAAAATGTCAGATTGAAACATTGCTAATGAGTGGATTTGTGCTTCATGCTATGCCATATGTGGGAGTCAGGCTAGCTGAGTGCTGAAGCAAGACTGAGAGCTCTTTCTCAGTATGTAATCAGCATGCTGTCAATATATCGCTAATTCAAACTGCACAATGCTAATTAAACTTTCTCCTTATGTACCGTGCAAGCAATAAGTATATTTTAAATGCCACTTGCTATCTGTTGCTGTTATTCCGACAGTATTTAAGTGCTTAATGACTGACAGGTTTCTGCAAGTATAAAATTGTGCATCAGAGGGGAATACTATGTAAAGGTAGAATTTGAAAGGGACAAAATGTTCTTAACTGCCAATAGGTTAGGAAACAAGGCAACACAACCTGAATTTTTAGATATTTCTTACGCATAATGAAACAACAGGCTCATTTTAGAGATGTACACAATTATATGATACCTCAAAATGTGACATATACATATATTAAGACTTCTGAAAGAGTAATTTGATTTTTTAGCACTTTGTCTTACACTTCAGTACAGTATTGACCTTGCCATCCATTGTACTTTTTAGCGTTATTACTAAGAACAAAGAAACAGGAGCCAATAACCTTTCTCCTATTCACCACCAAATATTGCTCTCCAAGTTTAATTCCTGTCTAACTTGGTTTGTGTAAAGAATCAGAAATCCTCTTGCACCTTGGCGTTTCCAAAATGATCAGCAAACTATCAGAAACAAATCAAGAAAAGCATTTAGTTTATTGGCAAAAAGACTTTTCTTTTTAGTAGGATGTTGGAACAGTAACTTTTCCTTATTGACAGTGACATTGTGAGGACCAGTTATTTATGAGCACCTTGGCAACTTTAATAACCAAACTGCTACGTAAACATTGTGTCAAATTGGCAGAATCACATTCCTAAAGTAATATTTTTGTGAAGTTTTGCTTTTAGTAGCTTAGCTTACAGTCTCTACAGGAAAGGTCATACTTTGTTTCATAAGTCAGTTAGAGTGAAATGTTCACAGTTATATTTCTTTGCATAAGAACTTCTCTGTAGAAGAGGTGGGATGCCAAATATTCAACTTTATCATTCACTTTTGCTGCTCAAAGAGCGAAATATGTAAGTAGCAGAGCAACAAAGAGGAAAATAACTTTTATGAAAGGCATCCTTCTGTAGAGTGATGGATAAATGGAGTGGGAGATTTTTCTTTTTTTTTTTCTAAGGCAGTTTCAATAAAGTTGGATGATTTACAGCAGGGATGCATTTGGTTCACTGTCTTCCATGCACAGACGAATTCTTTCATTGAAAGCTCCTCTTAGCAACTGTAGCCACAGTCTCATGGCAGTGAATTGAATCTATGATAAACTTACTATAGAATATCATTGAAATGAAGCATTATACCTCTCCATACTAGGCTGTTATTATGAAGGTGCTTATCTGGAATCATCATGATGAGCCAGAGAGGGGAAAAAAAATAATCTCATTTTTGGAAGTGAAGAAGAAATCAATGCAGTATTGCTTTCCATTTCTATGTCTGTTAAGAGGCATCTGACCTTACTTGCCACATCTCTAAAGAGAGACACTTAAGAGAGAAAATATTCACTACACAGTGTGAAAACACTTTATTGCGTAATGGTATCATTTTGTAATAATTAAAAGAAGACTGGCAATGAAATTTCATTCTGAGAATAGGTCTTCAACTCATGTATCAGTCATTTCTTTGGGGAAAAGAAGTAAAAACCCTAATGACATCTTTTGAAGAGTACCACTGATTGCTGAAATTTACACAGAAATAAAACAGCTATAGCAGTTACATCCTGTCTTTCTCCTCCTACCTCGTTCAGGTTTGGATTTTTTTGGTTTTATTTCAGTTTAATGCTTTTTCTGTGCCGTTTCTTTTGTCAATCTTAACACCCTTACTTAGGAGCCTGGATTTTACTTCCTTGCCCATGCTACAGTCTGTCACTATGTCCCAACAGTGTCTCACTATGCTGTATGGCTTTGTGATCAAGTACGGAGTGGGACTGCAAGGAAATAAAGTGTCTCCATAGTAATGAATACTGACATTCATAGGAGAAATGAAATATTTAAATATTTGAAGAACTTAACAATGAAAGAAACAGGGGCAGGGGGTGGGGAGGCAGTTGACAACATAAAATATGAAAATAATCCAAATATTTAAAGGCTTTTTTGACCTTAGGAAGGAATTCTTCAGTGGGAGTGTTGAAAAAAGGGGTAATCTTCCCACCATTATTAGTTACCTTTTTGTCTTACTGCATTAATTATTTAATCTTGATAAAATTTTAATCAAGAGAGGGAAAAAAACTCAACCCACAATTTCATCTGCCAGACAATTCAGAGAGGGTTTTGACTTACTTTTTTAATACTCTCTTTACCAAGCATTGAAAGCCTGAGAAATGGGGCAACTAGTTCAGGTACCCAGTGACACAATTTAAGCACTCCCTCTGAAATGATAGAAATGTGAAATGGGTTAGTTCACCCATTTCAGCAAATGCTCATATGCTATGGGTATGGGCATTCCATGGAGGCAGAGCAAAGTATTTTTCTTGCAATGTAACTATTACAAAAACAATTCAATTGTCAAGAAGTAAAGCTAGTTAAGATCATAATGGATCTTTCTCTGTGATAACATACTGCTTCATGCCCAAACCATGTACGTGTGTGTTTGTGTGTGTGTGTGTGTGTGTTGTATGGGTGTATGTGTGTATCTGCA
>VZTU01006432.1:0-54157 GCA_013400835.1 Zapornia atra | reverse complement strand
CTCTCGGCTCTAGAAGTCGTGTCGTGCACTTATTTGTATAAAATGCATGACTTTCTGTGATGTCTAGCTCATAAAAATGGGCTGTGGAGGTGTAGGATGCCCTCATGCATTCTTTTTCACAAAGCAGGAGAGGAACTCAGGGAGCAGCTCTTAGGTAAGACACAAAGGGTACATAGATCATCTGTGTATAATGTAGGATGACTGAATAACAGAAGATGTTACCCCTCTAAAGAGCAATATTATTATTCCAGAATTTTCTCCTGTATGAGGCTTTGCCAGGGTCATATCTGTCAATTCTCCATTAAGCAGCCCAGGAAAGTTAACATCTTGTCTGTTTTCAGAGCATAGTATATGACTGGTCATTTTTTCCAGAATAACTTAACATTTTGAACCAAAAGAAACAAAACATCTTTCATATTATCTAGCATTTTGCTGAAACAATACCCCACTATTCTTTGTAGAAACACCACAATAACTTTTACATTTCTGAGTTATGGAGCATCTGTCACAATAAAAGGGAAGGATGTGTGATTCTGTGACATTCAGGTATTCACAGATACAGTTTAACATGTCAGGTGAGTGGAATGGTAAGACAATAATATTTTTTTTATTCCTTTCCTTTCTCCCTATACTAGAGTTTGTTCATTGATGTTTCACAGTAATGTAAGATTTTACATTTTATAGAAAAAGGATTTAAACCAATGCCATGTAACCAGCATTTGATTTATCTGGACTGTGGCTCGTTACAGAACCAGTTAAAGTCTAGTAAGATCAAGGTTGAACTAAAGTGGACAAGCCTTGACGAAGCTTAGCAGGCTTTATTTGAAGTATTTGGCTAACATTGTGTCCCTCACCACACCGGTGGCCTTNGCCAACTTTTCACTATTTCATCAGGCCAACGCACATTCATTCTTTCTCCATCCAGCTTTCCAGCTGGCAAACTGCTTTTGGTTATTTTTATGCCAATATTAATATTCCATAGTCATTAAACATTTCAGGTTTGTAGGGGGAAAAAAAAGAGACCAAACCCTCTGCAATGCTAACCAACATGCACAACGTTCTGTTGTGTGTACGCTATCAATAGGGAATGACATTACAAGGCTAACATAACACCATACAACAGGTAAGATGAAAATGAACTGCCCCAACGTGATGCTTGCAAAGGTTATGGGAGGGACTCCCAACAGCTCAGCCACCAGTGTGTGACTACAAGACACTTCTGGTAATCCACAAAGGAGAGAAAAATGACAATCCTGCACTCCCCAGGACTGAACAACTCTAAAAAGCACAATAGAAGAAAAACAGTGGGTTATGGAAATTCACAAGGGTGGCTTTACATATTGCAAAGAAGTGGCAGCTCAAAGTAAGGTGATTAGGACTGTGTGCATTTCATGCCGTTTGGCTCAGCAGCAGAGTGGTTCTCAAGCTGTTAAATGTCAAGCATCTATGCTATAAATTATTTCTCAATGTCTGAACAGAAATTCAGAGATATCACCAACATTACATTCGCATTTAGTGGTCGGGTTGTCCCAGTACTATTTAGGAATATTAGGTTTTACCCATTTATAACCTTCTACAGGTAAGAAGAGTGAAAACCCCCAAGTTTTATACAAAAAGAAACTCATTGAAGGATTTTAAAAGCAAATAATTTTCTGTGCTTTCAGTCTTTGAAGAAAAGGAGATTGTAAGTATTTTGTAACAATGCATACCAAAATCATTCTCTCATTTTCAACTGCAGTAGTTTAGAATTTACTTTTTTTTTTTGTTGTTTACATGAAAGTTTGCACTTACAAGGAAAGTATTTGTTTTAAGAAAATTGCATGAGTTAAAAAAATATTTTTGTAGCACATATGCAAACTGTTCCTCGCTGGTACTTGCAGTCTTTTAAAACTATGGAAACCATGGCCCTGTTAAGGATGCTAATGGACCCAAGAGAAAATCACAGCTAATTCATGTCCTAATGAAACATACCCCTTACTGTAGAAAACCTGATTTGTCCAAGACAAATAATACAATATTATTCTCAGCATTATAAAGTTGGTGTTTCTAAATTGCACTAAGCTTGCAATATGAGTATTCATTTATTTTCAATCTGTATTAGAGGAAGGTTTTTAAGGAACATTATTTTGTGAAATGAAATGAACTAAAAATTACAAAATATCACTATTAATATATTAAAATAAGATAGTGGGTAAAATTATCTCTCAATATGTTTGACATGATTTTAAAAAATAACCAAGAGCTTTTCCTGAGCACCAATAGGATGACAAATCAGCAATCAAATGGAATTCAAATGACACCTTACTCTCAAATACCAATCTTTCTCCTCCTTCACAAAAGCTTAGACTAGAAGAAAGAAAAGGGACAAAGGGTCAATTGATTTTAATTATTTTGGGTGCAGGAGTAAAACAGACTCTGTCCACAAAATTCCCTTGCAGTGAAGAGCCAGTAGTATGCTGTCTTCTCTAATGAAGAGCTCCACCTTCAGTTTTTGTGACCAAAGCACTAATCAAGAAGGAAATGAGGCCTCCTATGAAACAAATAAGTCTCAAATAATTTAGGCCTAAATTGTTAAAGAATTAAATGCTACCAGGAAACAAACATACCACTCTTTGAAAATACCCTGTTGAGGCATGCTAGTTGTTTTAAACATACACTACAATCTCCAGATGTGATTTAAATCCACAGAAGTGGGAGGGAGATTTTGGGAGTTCTCAGTATGGCCTGAAACCACGGTCAAAAAGCAAAGCTGACACTACCAACTAACTATGTATCAATTTTGTCTATCTGGGGGGAAAAAAAAAAAAAAAAAAAAAAAAAGCCGTTTCTTCTATTATTGTAAACCAAGCTGGTCAGTGCAGATGCAGTTTACAGCACATGAATATCTGTCCCATCAGTTTCAAAGACATTGATGTAAAGGAATGTTAAGAACACAGTGATGAACAACATTCCAGTGTACAAATCACATCAATTTTAGAGATTTTTTTCCCAGCCATGTCCCCATTTCAGCACAGCTGTATTCTAATCTTATATTGTTATTGATTATATTACTTTTTTTTTTCCCTAGACAGATTTAAAATATACACATCTTGATGGCTGAGATGCTTAGTTTGGAAATTGGTGCAGGAGACTCTTAGCCCCTCTCCAATTATATCTTGCGAAACAGACTCTCTGGAGATTTTCAATAAAATGTTCTTTCATTATCACTCAAATTACATCTTCACATTTATTGACAATAATCCTGAAGAGGGTGAGTTTCTTCTCTAAGTCAGGAGTACGGATTCCAAGAAAATATGCATTAAAATATATTGTGGAAATTGTAAAGTTCTATTGGTGTAGAATGCTATTGAGTAAAATGCTATTCTGTTGCACAGATCACTGTTATAATATTGGAAAAAAATAGCCTTATTTACCATGAAACAGCATTCACAAGCTGAAATGAGAAGCCTGTAAATGTAATGATGGGTTATTACCTAAACATTGATTTACAAATTCATTTAGGGAATAAACAGGAAAAAAAAGTCAGATTGTGAACTGAATTTCAGCATGTATTTCTAGCATTTGCTGTGATAGATGTTCATGGGTTTGCATTGCTTCAATGGTAATACCCTGTTCAGTCTGGGCACTCTGGGAAAGAGACATATATACACAGATTGAAAGTCTGATTTTCACTACCTGCTTCCAAATTCTGCAGAATCCTTTTAGGATGTGGTTAACAAGCTTCCACAATCTGCTCATCTTAACCCAGACTCAGAGTAATTTGAATCTGTGCAATTAAAAATTAATATTGTAGCTGAGATTTAGTGGGTTTTTTAAGTTCTCACTTGGCATTCCAGTGAAAACATCTAAAACATAAGTAAGGGGTAATTTAGAAAACAGATTTTGAAAAGAAAAAAAAAAGATAAAAAAATAGCTATTCCCTATTCCTAAATTCCCTATTTAGGAAATAATTTAATTTCATATATTGAAATAAAATTTGGCTAAATTTTGCATAAACAATCTCTACCTCCATAGCTTTCATCTGACCCAAAGCAGAGACGGAAACAGGTTTTTTTCATTCATCTTAAAATTACTTTTTGGCTTTCAACATTTGCTTTCAGTCATCACATTAGATACCCACTATTCATATAACTCTCCCAGTAGTCTCAGGTTGTTAGATTAATTCCACCTTGCTGAGAGAAGAACTTAAAATTATTCATTACTTATGATACAAAATACACTTGTTCTATATTTTTGGTCTTATTTTTATTTTTATTAAAGTGAGAATTACAAAGATGCTACAGGTCTGATCATGTCTAGTATCTAGTGTTTCCTATTCCAAAATATGGAGTTTCTAAGGTTTCCTTCTCCTGTTCCCAGGGAAAACCTCACATTATCTTTATGCTGTGGTATTGTTGCTGATCACAGACTCATAGCAATACCCAGTGTCAAGCAGTATCACCCACTGAATCCATAGAGTGACAGAATCTCCCGAGTTGGAAGGGATCCATAAGGACCATCAAGCCAAACTCCTGGCTCCACACAGGGCCATCCAAGACAGAGCATGTGACTGAGTGTATCATCCAAGTGCTTCTTGAGCTCAGTCAATCTTGGGGCTATGACCACTGCCCTGGGGAGCCTGTTTCAGTCCCTGACCACCCTCTCAGTAAAGAGCCTCTTCCTAATACCCAACATAAACCTCCCCTGTCTCAGCTTCATGCCATTCCCTTGGGTTCTATTGCTGGCTGCCAAAGAGAGATCAGTGCCTGCCCTTTAACTCCCCCTTGTCAGGAAGCCATAGCGCATGATAAGGTCTTCCCTCAGCCTCCTCTTCTCCAGGCGGTACAAACCAAGGGACTTCAACCTCTCCTCATAAGACTTCCCCTCCAGACCTTTCACCATCCTCATTGCCCTCCTCTGGACACTCTCCAATACTTTCATGTCCCTCTTGTACTGTGGCGCCCAAAACTGTACCCAGTACTTGAGGTGACGCCGCACCAGCACCATGTAGAGTGGGACAATCCCCTCCCTGGACCTGCTGGAATTATTGAATCACAGAATGGGCTGGGTTGAAAGGGGCTTTAAAGGTCATCTAGTCAAACAACCCCTGTGATGAGCAGGGGTATCTTCAACTGGATATTGGCCCTGTCCAACCTGATCTTGCATGTTTCTATATATGAGGCATCTGCCACCTCGCTGGGTAACCTGTCCCAGTGTTTCAGAATCCTCATTGTAAAAAACTTCTTCCTTATATCTAGGCTAAACCTACCCTCTTTTTTGTTTAAAACCAATACCATCATGTCCAAATCTAATCCAACCCCTGGCTCCTTTATCTTCATTACTTCCAACTTTGTTCTGATTTATCTTTGCTACAATTTAAACAACAGATCAGAAAGTTGTGTAATGACACATGATGATCAGCACCCAGGAAGTTTCTTCTATATGGCAGCAATTGCCAGGGACCATCTGCCTCCTCCTATAGTCCCTTCAAAAAAGGTGCCTACTTCCCAGAGCTGTTGTTGCTGTTTCATCTGGCCCTTTACAGATAGTGGGGAAAAGCTGCTGAAGCAGGCTATTGCAAAAAAACCAGATAATATTAAGTAGCTCTCTGGGAACAATTGGGAATGTCCAAGGATGTATTTCTTCAAAAAGATGGTGCAATATAAAACATGTCCAGCTTTTTGTATATGACAGAACGAACATCAATCCCACAATTCATGCTTAAGACTCTCAGTGATTTCAGCAGACACTTTGCATGAACAAAGAAAGTAACAGAGAATGGGAGATGGTTGTGACCTCTGAGATACTGGTGCCTGGCAACTGGTGTCCAGCCGTGTTAATAGTGGTCCCTTGGGGAATTCTGATTTCTATTTGGCGAAAAGCTGTTCAGATATAAATTCACCAGGTCATCTTTTTTGTTTTGCTTACAGATGAAATTATTTCTTCACAATTGTATATAAAGGACAATAAGGAATATATGGTTTTACTGTGACCTCACGGGGGGGAAGTTTATACTTCTAATAAATATTCATGAATATTAAGGTTGCAATTAGGAAAAGTCTCGGGGGTTTTTTTATGTGCTTTTTATTTTGTAAAAATGAGTTGGATATACCTGAAAATCTCAGAAGCCAGAAAGAAAATTAAAGAGCAATAACACCCTTTTATAGAATGATTTAGCTTTCAAAGCAGTCTGATTAGGCTATGCTGCTCAAGCTTTGACTTTCAAATTCGTGAGATTGGAAACACGAGATTAGAAAATTGCAACGTTTTTTTACCCTCACGCCCAGTAATAAGCAGACAATAGCTGTGTGCAGGCTGACTGTCTTTACGTTGGTTCACAAAGCACAGATTTTTTCCCAGGCTCTTTATAATTTCCTGAGATTTACCTGCATTCAGCTGGCTGGAATATTTTCTTCAAGATGCACAAGGAGAAAACCAGTTTATCTCCCGTTTCTCCTAGCTAGCTTCTCTGCACTTGTATGTTATGGTACTATCAGCCTGATTTTACTCTCTTTTATTCTTGTCCCTTATACTGGCACATGGATCCCTAAATTTAAAGGAGATGGAGAGAGAAGAGGTGGGTTTTTGCTTCCTATTATGAAAATTTGTTTTCTCTTCATGGCGCTATTTGGCCAGTCTGACTCCATTTGGAGTTCAAATCCTAGCCCTCCACTCTGCTAGAAAAGAGGTTGTAGAGGATGTATGTTACTGAACCCACCCAAAGTGCTCAAGACAGGGTTCAACTTGCAAGAATCCACAATCTGTAACCTAATTCAGGATATAACAACATATTATCTCTTTCTGAACACATGATGAACTAGCTGGAGGATAAATAATATTGGATGAGCTCTCTCATCTCATTAACATACACCCTTAAAAGATGGAAGTGTCTTCAGGAAATGTCTGGACAGGACAACAAGGGCAGTGAGGATCCTCAACCTCAGAGAACATCTGGCCCCAGAAGCCAGACCACTCATAAGAAAATAAAAGCACTTTATGTTATATAAAATGAATCAAAGAATTGGCTAAATAAAATATAATCAGCAAAAAGATGAGGTATAACACTGTGGGGTTATTTGGAGGCAAAGAATCTAGGAGAGGATCCAGTTCTCTGGGAAAACAGTTACTTTCTTTGCTCTGATTTTTGAATATTTACTATCAAGCAATGGTCAATTCAATAATTTCTTTTCACCTCTTTGAAAAATGTGTGCATCAGCCTGTCAGATTTTCAAGAGCAGTTATCCATCTGACCGGGGAAAACAGGGCTTGGGAAGTACCCAATGCATATACTGAAGCATAACCTTGTCTTTCATAGGTATTTCTTAAAGGAGAATGATCAGAGTGCCTCAGCAGGTGATGATGTCTTTGACCATGAGATCAAGCGATCCCAAAGTGGTTATAAATGTCTTTTTGGGACTGGCCTAAAGAATCTGTTTTTGCTATAACCTTCTTTACACAGAACAATGCTCAACAGTGCCTTGAAGCCAAAAGGATCAGTCCTTAGGGTATGGCCTTTAACCCGACATTCCTATTCTGAAAAAATTTCTAACACATAATCTGCGTACACTGGCTAAGATCTAAGCTGTAAGCAAGTAAAAATTGATATGCTCTGATAAACCATTTGTTTCTCCTTGAAACACTTTACTGAGGAGGAAAAGTAAATGAGATAAAGGAGGCTAATAATGGAGCAGGAAGATAATAATCTTTATACACCTCTTTTTATTGACATAATGGAAGAATATCGTAATGAAGTTAGTTCAAACACATGATACCTGAGTAGTGGAGGCATAATCTGACCTCTCAGGTTGAGATACACAAACGTTACTTGACCCTTCCTCCCATCCATTTCTCTGCTACTGGATGTATGCTAAAAAGAACAAAACAGAAAGAGAGTTGCTGTGCTGTGACATAGTTTCTTATTCAGATGTCATTCCACAAAGATATCAGGCCAGAAAAGACATGCGATTGATAAAATAACTAGCAGCTTAGTTAAAATAATTTTCAGCAGGTTACACCATAGAGATTTGGAACTGGATGTTAAAAGCACTGTGAGCTGATGCAATTATCACACTTTGCTGGTTAGCATCTTGATTAACTAGATATTAAAAATCATTTTACTAAACTTCGGGAGAAAAAATTGAAACAGACTGCTTCATGTGTAGGAACCAAATAAGGCTCCTAAAGTAATGGAGAACACAATCACAGAATCAAAAACATTTATTAAATTCAGTTTACAAAGTATGTAAAGAATACATCAAAAGTAGGTAAAGCATAGGTTTAATGGTAACTGATTGTATTGTGCTAAGTGCACAGGTTGCAACATGCATTTTTATAATGCTGTAAAATATTACAACCTATTTTAAGAGCTTTATTAATAAAGCACCTACGTGAATTCAATTGGGAAATATTGAAACCTCAAGGTTATAGCATATGGTTTCTAGAAAATGTAATTTTTAAAGGCTTTGCATAAACTGAGCTGAGAAGAGAGGTTATTGGACTACCATAACTGTGACTAAGCAGAGTACATTTTTTCATGTCTAGATTTAAGTATGATTGCAATTTCATGCCTAATTTTAAGCACGTATTAAATGCTCTGATATACATATATATGCAATTATGTTCTTGTTCAGCTCATTTTTATATAATCCACTTGTTTTGTAACCTTGTATGTTAGTGGACATGAACATTTATTTAGATTAACTCTGGATAGGCTTGTTTGGCTGTGTGAGACTAGAAATAACACACAGATTTGCTAAGCCAATCAGAAAGAAACTGATCAATAATGATATATTGATCAATTTTCATTCTGCTGCAACAACATCAGATTGAATGATTATATCTACATCAGCCATTAAGTATGATTGAATGATTATATCTACATCAGCCATTAAGTATAACAGAAACAAAATAGTAGTAAAAGGGCATCATTATAGAATCAATTTCTTCCTACTTTGAAGTTAGTTTTCTCAGAAAACGCTGCATTTTTCTAATGCAAATTTCAAGATCAACATTCTAGGCTGTTTCATACAAAGTTAAAGTTTTAACAGCATTGAATATAGAGCTTCCTAAAGGTCTCCCTTAAAATACATTTTTCATACACTTTCCAGAGAAGGAACAGAATTAAATTCTCTTAGCTATCAAAAAACGGATATAAAGTAGTCATATACAAAACCATTTTTCAAATAAGGATGCTGGATACTGCTACTATTTTTCATCCATTCCTCACTTCTTGTTTCAGGCTTTTTTAAGCTGACATTACACTTTCCTGCTATCCAGAGAACTAAGCAAATATCCGGATTTTATAAAGAATTTTTTAACGGCTTTTCATTTTTTTGTAGTGCACCATAAATCATACCAGTTGATATGTTAGGATTTACAATTTACTCTTCAGTGTGAATCTATTGGATCTCTGTTAAGATCTTAATGACCAGAATTATTAGATACATCTATTTGTCTAATATAGACACTACTATTTGCTTTATTGTTGCCACANCACCCCACCCCCGCCTCGTGTGTGTCAATTAAAAGCATCCACACTGCCACGAGGAAAATGTTTTCTTATCAAAGTTAGAGGCTGCAAGGAAGGGAGTGACTCTCCACACTGATAGCAGAACAGACATTTAGAGGTCCGCAGGCAAGTGGATGACTAATCAGGCTTTGTTGCATTCAGACTATAATTTTCAAATTCTTCAATTTGAAAATATTCCTAGTTTATTGGTTTAGGTACCCACCTAGTGCAGTCTTTCTGAGCTATATTTATGGCACAGCTACTCTATTACCAAATAAAATTATAACACAGCTGACAAAGCTCTAATTTACCATTGAGAAATGTTAGATATGGAGAATAAATTTCAGAGCTACAAAGCTGTGGTGGCTAGTCAAGAGCCGTTTTGGAGAATAACCTATTTTCCTTTCTTCTCTTTCTTCATTGGGCTACTATATGACCAGCAGCTTAGTTCAATTTTCTTAAAAATTAGAGAGGGCTAAGTGAAGACCAGACTCCAACAACTGAGATAATAGTCATGTGGCAAGTAGCCTACAAGTAAAGTGTAACAAATACTTAAGGGTAATAAATGGCATTAAGCAGGATACAGTCACAAAACTCCCCTAATTTTCATAAGATATTAAACACAACACAGGCAGTGTAATTTTCTTTGGTGAGGACTAGACAAATAGTTAAGATCCTTCACATTGTATAGGCAAATGCTTTATTTTTTTTTACCTCTGTGTACAGTACAAAATCAAGATTTGATAAGCATTATTCCTTGCATTGAAGAAGCACTCCCCAGGAGAGAGCAAGATATTTACAGAAAGAAAAAAACAAACCAAAAAAACCAGAGCAAAAATCTAGAAAACCATGCAGTACCTGCAGTACTCTTGTGTACTATTATGCCCGGCTGCCCCAGACAGCCATAACACATGGCCTTACTTTTGCAAAAATAAACATGTTATCATGCTTATTCTCCAATTAAATATCCTTCACTTTTGCCCAAATTTTATAATTTGTTGTGTGCTGGCTGACTGACTCCACTGCAGTCTGTCCGAATGCAACACTGCAGCCATACGCAAAGCATCGCAAACATGGAGCCGTACAGGGTAGGGCATAACAGAGCATAGAATAAAATGTGAAGGTCAACTTCGAGGAATCTGAGCAATTGCTCTTCATATGTATGGAATACAATTCAGATGTACCTGCCAAATATTAATAGATTTTTGTTTTCCCCATGCACTTCTGCAATACTAAACCAAACTGGTTTTTTGGGGACTTTATGCTTCTTTGGCAGCTTATGTAGAACACAATGAACTATTGAGCTAAAAATGTGAATTGCACTTGTGAATCTTATAATCTTCTAATACAAATTAATTTTGCTATTCTACTTTCCTTCTAAAATATGGAATGAGTCTGTGTTCTGACAAAGATTTTATAGAAACAAGTGGTCCTATTTAATGCTGACTTTTGTTATTGCCCCAAACACTCCCCTCTTCCTTTTTATTTCAATCTGTATCTTCTCTTATGAAAAAAAAAACAAACAACACGTTCCTGTTTATAGTTGTGATTTTTTTTTTCCCTCCCAGTTTTCTGGTGTACATTTTCTCTGAAAGTTTGCACTGTTTTGTGGCCTCTGTTAGATGGCTGGCAAGATGTTCTGCAGGTCCTTTGAACAAAACATCTCTTTTGCATTTGGTTTTGATTGTGGGGATAAGCCCCAAGTGCTTCTTTTAATCCTCAATCATATGAACATAAAACTGCAACAAATTGTAGTGGTTTTACTCTGAGTAAGACAACTTTAACACCAACACACCCTTCCACTAGTTGCAATGGAATCAATAATCAAGCACATTCCTCCCATTGTTCTTCACACATCTTCCTCCTTAAACATAAGAGATTAGCTAACACAGCTTTCTGGTACTTTTCTTCTGAGATGAGCAAATAAAAGTCCCTGCTGTTGTCACTTCATCACATCCTCCTTGATGGATCAATACTTTTCTGCCAGCCTGTCAGGGGAAGACAGCAGCAATCTGGACTTAGATTATAGAGCTCTCAGAAGAGAGATGTTTCAACAAAAATTAAACAGAACTCTATACAAGGACTTGTAGAGACATTTGTTATTTAAAAATACCTTACCACTATGTGACATAAGACCCTAACAATAAGGAATTAGGAAAAATCTTTTAATGGAGGCAGATTACAGATTCTATTCACAGATTTGTTATGCTTCCAGAAAAGCATGGTCTACATGTGCAATGTTTGCATGTGCCCCTATGTGTCCAATTGAAAACAAGATCAGCTCCAAAAATTGCCTGTAATTTATGTCAGATTTCAACTTAACTCAAGTTCAACTGCAAGCTATGAGAGTTTGAGCATGTCCCATGAAAAAGTAGCGATATACTATTCCCCACTCCCCACCCCCCAAAGTAAAAAAGATACTTTTAGACTCCATCTACAGACTAGACAACCTTCTACACTCACAAAAGTACCCAAGAGTGTTTTTGTGGACTCTAAGTGCACAAGACCAGCAGGAAATTTGTGAAAAGCAAGTTAACAGAAACAAAGATATCTAGGAAGCATTAGTGTCAGCCAAAAATAAACACAGTGTGTCCACTAAGGTCTCCTAAACCAGACATTTAACCTTCCAAAGACAGTGTCACAACAATGGTGGTCTGCCTGTCTTGGAAATGAATCCTTCTTAAATCACAGCCAGAGGATGTGCAGATTACCATTCTTTGTCTGCAGCCACTGTCTATATAATAGTTACCAGAAAAAGAAAATAAAAATAATAATAAAAAATAATCAAACACAAATTATTCCTTTGATTCCCAGTACACCTTGTCAGTTTCCATAACTAAGGGTCTGGCTATGAGGTTTTAGAATCTACCAGAAGCAAGGAGTCATAAAGGTCAAATGCCAAAAATATGCCAAAAATATGTATGTTCCCCTGTGACAGAATGAAACGTTACAATTTATGAAGTACTCCAGGAAAAAAAATTAATTAATTACATTTTATGTACTCCAAGCTGCAATTCATTCTTCATCTGAGGACTATGGACATGAGACATCAGAATTTTCATTAATAATATGTTGCTCACTGCTATTACACTCTTTAGGGTCTACAAGGTGTCCTCATGCAACAAAAGTGCACAGAGGTTCACATTTTTTTCATGTTCTGTTTCATAGCTGCATCTGTTAGTGCAAAAAACTCATTAAAATTCCTTTCACATCTCATGGACAGTATGCATGCAGTGTAAAAAAGAATAAAGAAATCTATGAGAATTTCATAAGACCTGAGAAAGAAAAAAAATGTTTCTGTAGTTGTAGAAAATTTAAGTATCTCATACACAAATGTTTTTTTATATTAAAAAACTTTTTACTTTAAAAAAACCCACACAAAGCCATAAAGACCAGTGCTCATATTTGCTGGTAAGTCAATCTTCCTTTCAGACATCAAGAGATGACCTCTTAAGACCTAAAGATTTATCAAGTCAGCAGTTTATTCCCTTAGGCCACCATCTTCAGCCTCTTCCTCTTCCAGTCACGTCTATTGAAGGACTTTGCAAACCCCCATGAGGAAATGGACTAATCTACTTCTTTCTAAAGGACAGGAATGATGCCTGTACTGACTGTGCTCTATGGGATGAGCAAGCTAATAAAGGGAAGGAGACTACATCTATTCGTGAAAGATTCAGTGTGATGTTTGTATTACAAGAGACAGAGTTAGAGTGCTGTAGCTGTCAATCAGAAGAGGGGTATTGTTGCCCAACATCAGCAACCACTACTGAGAAATTCTCAAGGAAATTCATTCATCTTTTTACTTTATAAGCATAAAATCCCTGAACTGATAGAAAAGTGAAAGAACTGTTTCCATTAACAAAAAGCTTTAATCTTTCTCCTCCCCTCTATATCAGCTGATTCATTAATAATACATAAACCTGACAATTTGAAGATGTGAAAAAATTAAATAGAAACCCTGATTTTTTTATTTTAAATAACTATTATTTATTAGCACTGTACAACTGTCTATAAGATTTTTTTTACTGTTTTTTTTGAAGAATTCACTTATTTATTTCACATAGCTATTTGTAATTATTGTCAATGTAAAAAGAAATGGTAACACAGACACTTCAGTACATACATCGGTATATATACTCTACAAGATAATTTTTTTACATAGGTAAAATGGTTAGGGTAATTATATGAAAGGAAACAAGAAACTCTCTTTTTTAACCATTCACTAATTTCCAATAAATAAATCCAAACAAACTTTCTACTTGTTAATTGAGTGAAAAAAGTGTATTACCTTTTTCAGGCAATAACATATGTTAGTTTGGTGATCCCCCTAACTTCATGCACATCTCTCCTATTAGCAGGCTTCCTGTATTTTTCCATCTGCTTTTTAAAAAAAATATAAACAAAAATTAACTTAATCCCCTTTTCCTCATATCCTTCCACTGTGAGATTTTTCTTTTTAGTCATGGCAGACAGCATCTAATTTTCAGGTTCAGAAGTGCCCCATTATCTACTCGGCTGGCTGCTACTGTGCTGAAAAAAGTGTTACCATGGGGAAGGATAGAGATCAACCTGCAGAGCTCTGATAAGCAACCTTTTATGTTTATTTTTGAAAATTCTATGTACCCTGTCAGTTTAGGAATCTGACAAATGAAAATACATTAATCAGAACAGTTGGAATAATAATAAAAAAGTTATTTTTGTCTCACCATTAATAATAATAATAATTATTATTATTATAATTTATCATTACAAAATCTGCCTCATTCTTTGTTTACAAGTTCAGAATGAAGATACAACTGTGTGAGATAGTTTTAGTTGATGAGTTCTGGGATGCACTGGAGGGAAGCTGAGGGAGATCAGATTCCTCACTGCCAGGGGTAGAGAACTCGAGTGAATCAGTTGAAGTAAATGGCAGCAACAGGCAAACATGGATAGCATGTGGCAACAGAATCGTGTTTTAAGAGTGCAGCAATACTTAAGAAATTGAATTAAATTCCATATATCATAATGAGACAAACTAGCAAGGATGCTATGTTAATATCCACATTTTCTTTAAGTTTTGGATCTTTCTACTGATTATAGTCACAGATTGCCAGTATAGAAACTTGGCCAACTGTGTGGCAGGAAGCAATTGCTCTCAAAGCTTTCCATGGATCCAGGATATTTTGAAAGTCTTGGTGTGTCCCATCAGTCAGCAGGCACTTCATAGACTCCACCGCAGCCTTTCGCACTCTCACAGCAGGGCCTAAAGTACCTAGCCTACCCATTTGAGGCCCTTCACAGGCAGTCATGGTGCCTTAAAAACAACTGACTGAACTCATCTGCTTCCTCTAAAAGCTTTGCTGCACAATACTCACGTTCCCACTTCTCTGAAATTTCAGTGAACCCTGGAGAACATATTCATGGCTTTCCACAATTGCTCTTCAATTAAAGACAAGCAGCTTAAATTAGAACGGTCAAACAAAGTCTGCTAAAATTTGTGTCATAGCTTAATGTGAAGGAGTAAAAATATCCTAGGAATATGAAAAGCATTCAATCAGGCTGCATTCCCATTTCCCTACTGAAGTACTAGACATAGCAGAAGATGCTTATAAATACACAACATGCATATAAAAATTATACAAACCATCTGTAAGTGCCCAATTTTAATTAATTTGATGCGTACGCAGAAAAGTCTGGAAATCTGACAGAAGCGCTTGGGTCAGTCAAGTTAAAATTGAGGATCCATTCACAAACACCTAAAATAGAATTACTCCATGACAGGAATATGAGATTCCTTTGTAATGTTGCTTTGTATCCTGAGGAGGTTATTAAGCAAATTACTGTATAAGAAGTCCATTAAGTCATCAATCCTGGTCTTATTTGCTGTCTCAGACACCAGTAACAAAATGTATATTTCAGTTTAACCATCTGACCAAAACATCTGTTACCTGTTGTTATATTTTGGACCCTGAAAGCTGTCTCCTTTTCAATAGATCCCCACTACGTGTTTTGCAGTCTGCAAGTGGCATAAAAGTACATAGCAGATGTTACTTAGTATTGGACTGCATGACTTCCCATTGTCCAAGGCAGCAAATCTTGTTTTAATTCATCACAGAACATAAGGATGCTTCCATAATCCAGCCTTTAACACAACTAAACCATCTAATGAGACAGTCATGGCTCACAAATGCCTTACAAAAATCCTCTTTTCTGTGTTTTGTTCCACGAGAGCAGCAGTCAATAAAAGAGCTGTCTCTGCAATCCTCCCACTGAATAACTCTCTCAAGCCCATTTCTGCATATGCACTATCGACTATAATGAAATCAGCTGGATTAACATTTCGAATGCATTTTTTGTCTCCATCTCCTACCTAAGAACTATGCTTAGTCTGGTTTGCCATGATCTATATTCATGGTATAAGATAGAATGAGACGCTGATGTGACAAAATTCTGCCTTTGTACGACGATTTTGCAAAGAAAATCGAAATGTATATTCAGTTAATGAAAACCCTGGGTTTCCTGGAAATCCAGGAAAAAGTATTATTTTGGCCCAAAAGTGCTAAATGTCACCTTGTACCTATTTCCTTCTGGACCTTTTAAATGAACTAGTAACTACCAACTGAGAGGTGAGAGGAAGCAGCCTCCTAAACCGCTCCTTAGCTGTAATTTCTTTAAATGTTCTGATGTATTTACTTTAAAAATGACTATGTTTCATCCTCACTTCTACACTATATCTACCTACCCTCCCTATTAAAATAACCCTTTATGGTCACCTTTTATGGTGACAGTTGAGAGCATTACAAACCATGTGCAGCATCCCACAAATGTACTGGAAACATCAAAATAAAGTACTGTAAACCAGATCCCAAATCATGTCTGTGAACAGGGAAAGATCTGCTCTAACCAATCAGTGTCCTCTGAAACTTGCCTCTATTAGTCTGCAGGGCCAACAAGTTCTCATTTTAGCCCTGAAGCCACACTAAGGTCTACCTCCCTCCATTAAGTTTGTCATGCCCACTAAGAATAGAAATTTTAAACCCAGCTAAGCAGCATGTTGCTGCAGGGAGTTTTGCCATTGAATTCAGTGTAAGAATTCTGTTTTGAGCAAGCTGAAGAAAAATAATACATGAAATAATGCTACAATATCCTTTGCTTCATTTGCACTGCACTTCCCTAAGCACTTGACTTAAGGACTGAGTCTGGAAGTGATTTTGTTTAGCACAAAGATACACACATTACACGCTTATGAAAAAAAAGATTACAAAAGATGGGAAAAAAGCATGATAATCAGTCTGAATGCTAGCAATTGCTTTCAACCTCTTTTCCCTTTGTAAATTGTTCATATAATTTAGAATGAAAATTAGTTCTGACTCTTTTAATGGGAATATGTAGACATTCAGAGGCCCATAAGCCACTGATAAATTGTCAGCATCTCAGACGTTAAATTCCGGCTGTCAGTTTCTTAACAGCTTTCTACATTGCTTTTCAGCTAAAACTGGCAAGATATGTCTAATATGTCTATCACAAAGCTAAGACAAAGCTAAACTAAGCTTACTTAGACTTGGAATTTGCCGCTATTGTACTTCCTTCATCCACCTAAACTATCGTCTGACCAAGTGGCTATTCATAAATAAATAGGTTAACCTGCGATTTTAGGCAGAAGATGGTAAACACTGACAAACTGCAAAATAGTGGCAATCTGGAAGCAATGCTGTCTCTGATGTAAGCCTGGTAACTGCTGACTCCTAATGTAAAACCTGACTGAGCATCTTAGACCACTGGCAGTTTGCACAGAGGTCAGGAAAGGACGACTCCAACCACCAGGAATCAGGCACTAACAGAAGGAAGCTGAGAGGGTGGTTTCCGCAACCAAGAACTCTGTGGAGAACTTCAAGGGGTTTTGGCTAATGTGTTTAAAGTGGCTCTGAAGCCAAATGAAAAAGGAGTCTTCATACAACCAGACATGAGTGCCACCTGCATAGGACAGTTAGGAAGATACTTTAAGAATTCTGGGGGGTTTTCTGTTGGTTTTTGTTGTTGGCTGGTTGTTGTTTTCCCATGTGCTTTTGAAGATTAACTTTGTCCCTGTAAATTTAGCCTGTCTTTCCAAATGCCAGCCATGCTTCAGACTGGTTTGCTTCCGCTATCTGTCATACACTTGCTTTTTCACATTGCTAATTCCTCCTTTCAGACCTCGGCTCACTCCTCCATGTTCTGTGGAATACTCACACTCTCTAGCATGATCTTTCTCATCAATGCAAATATAAGCTCTGATGTAGCTACATTTGGCAGCCTCATAAGCAGAAACTGTCTTTTTTCCATGTTTAAATCCACATTGGAAGTGTGATTCTCAGTTTTGGATCCTTCTGGACTGCCATCTCACAAAAAACCGAAATTTTCTGAGCGCTTTCAGATTTGTATAACTTGGAGAGACAATTCCAGCTTTGGTGTTAACCACTCTAAAACATAACAATTCAGAGGTTTGAGTTCTTGTGTGGAACCAGTAATCTCCAGTGGTTGAATTCATTGTAGGTATGCAGCAGGTTTAAAAAAATGTGCTGTCTTTCAACTGCAGCTCATCAGACAAAAGGCTGAACATATCTGCCCCAAGGCAAAGAAAAGCTGATTTCTATCTCTTCTTTACAGCATGTCCACTTGCTTTTGCATGTGTGGGGCAGAGAAGGTGGTGGGGAGGGGTGGGTCATTAGGTCATCTTTTTTTTTTTTCTTTAGACATCTAGTGACTCTAGAACTCTCTATTTCAGAGAGATTGTCCTCTATCCTTCAGGCCTTCCCTCCATATTCTCCAGTATTTTCACTTATGGATGTACTGCTCCACCTGCTTTTTGTTACTTGTGCTTTTAAGCAACAACTCATGGAAAACCTTGCATATAAGAAGAAAACTACTAAACATTTAACAAAATAATATAAAGGGGTTCAACCAGAAAGTAATCGTTGTGTTTTCAATAGCTAGCTATCTTTTATTAATCAGTGGATGGTCTTCATCAGACTCTGCCCATGAAATGGAGCAGTGTTGCTGTCTCAGTTGAAATCAAGCATGTAAGGCAAGCTGTTCAGTTTCAGGTGGAACTTAGCAGCACAGAAGCATTTGTATAATTGGAAACACCAAAGAGAAGGTTTAGGAAGCAATTTCTGCCTTTTTTTACTGTTCTTTAAACGAGTGTCTGGTTTTAAAAGCGTTGATTGGCTTGCCATAAGTGAACACACCAAATCATGTTACTGTGCAGACACTATCTTACACAAAAGACAAAAGTACTGTGACATTTGCAACAATTTCTAAGTGATTTAGGAACAAAAATGCCATTGTCTGTCAATAGGATTTGCATTATTTGTGTGCATATATTTGAAGGTATTCAGGTCCCCTGCCCCCATTGAAATCAAGGGATCATTCCAAGCTTTGAAAAAACACATGATTCAAAACATGTTAAGTAGTTACTTATCACTAATTCTAGTTTTGTTAATTTTTAATGAATCTCTGTGTACGTCTTCTGCAGAAATAATGAAAGACATGATAACAATAACTGAAATATCTCTTTCAAGCAAACTTCTATGGTAATTCCAATTAATTGATCAAATGCTAGTAAAGCTAAAATCCCTGAAAAAACTTTATTCCAAAAGTACAGGGGATGCTGGTTTATTCCTTTGTTACTTTAAATTGTGATTGTTCAGCTTTGGAAGGTAATTTACCAACTTTTCAACCTGCATTATAGCTGAGTTGAAATTTTTCTGAATGTGATACTAATTCTTGTTTACAGGAATGCCTTTCAAAGAAGAAAAGCATTAGTCATATCAGTGCATGCTAAGACCTTAATCCTCTGACTAAAACTGGTTTTAATGATTTTTTTTCTTTAAATTGTAAATAGTGTATTCATTCTACATCCAACCTTTCATCCTTATTCAGGTGGCTCTTTTTCCTTCTAAAAACATAGGACTATAACCGATTAAACATTAACCTTTTCTTCAGAGTTCTGAAGTGCCAATAAAGATGTCCTGTACCAGAAGGAGTGTTGCTGAAATGGAATACAACTGGCATTCTGGTCAGAGACAGTTTTCCTTCGGGGGCCTTTTCATTGCTTTAACACTAATCTGTGACAAAAAGGCCTTGTCAGATTCTTATTGCATTTAAGAAGCTTTTGGTGAGATTTGTATTGATTTGGAATAAGGCAACTGACAACATTGCAATAAATTTTTACTACTTAGTACTGATCAATATGGATTTTTTCATCCTTTCTCAAGAAAATTGCTTTCTATTGCTTCAGATATGGCCAAGCTGCTCCTAAGTTAATTATATCCCATGCAACAGGTCATTCACTTTATCTAGTTGTATTCTGCAACATAAAAAAAAAAAAAAAACAGTCTAGGAAAATGTTTGTATCTAGAACTAAAAAAACCCTGAAAATCTGCTGCACTGAGAGGACTATGTTAGTGGTAGTCTCATTAATTGCATCATCAAGGCCAAGTAAAATACTCTATCAGAAAGAGAAAATTTCTACCACTATAAAGCTAATCCAGACTCTTTTGAAGTTTTCCCTTGATGTTGTTATCAGCTTTGAGGCAATTTAGGTGTGTTTTAGTTTACTCAACTAAGGATATGGTAATAGAGTTTATACTGCACTGTAACTCCAGGTAGAAGGTACCAGGGTACATCTGTCCTGTTTGGCAGATGGGGATCTAGAGATCTCTCTAAATAGATATCTGAACTACATGTAGTACTGAAGCATAGGCTGTCTCTATGTAAACAAGTAATGTGGAACTAAGATGGCCCGCACAGATTAAGAATCACTATGTTGTGGACATGATACCTATGCTACTCATGCTTCAGGGGACTTACTTTGGACTGACTCTGGTCTGGTCCTGTAGACTTCAAGGATGGCAACCACTGGTACTGTATTTTTCAGGTTAGTTTCATCATAATGCTCACTGAACATGAGCCAGCGGTGTG
This sequence comes from Zapornia atra, assembly GCA_013400835.1. Taxonomy (NCBI): domain Eukaryota; kingdom Metazoa; phylum Chordata; class Aves; order Gruiformes; family Rallidae; genus Zapornia; species Zapornia atra. The sequence continues at coordinate 33,726 of VZTU01006432.1, read as the reverse complement.
CCCAGGTGGCCAAGGTGGCCAACAGCATCCTGGCTTGTATCAGAAACAGTGTGGCCAGCAGGACCAGGGAAGTGATCATCCCCCATACTTGGCTCTGGTGAGGCTGCACCTTGAGCCCTGTATTCAGTTTTGGGTTCCTCAATACAGAAAAGACATTGAGGTGCTGGAGCATGTGGAGAGAAGGGCAATAAAGCTGGTGAAGGGTCTAGAGAGAGAACAAGTCTTATGAGGAACATCTGAGGGAAGTGGGGATGTTTAAACTGGAGAAAATGAGTCTGAGGGGAGACATAGTTTCTCTCTATAACTACCTAAAATTAAGTTGTAGCAAGCTGGGTATTGGTCTCTTGTCCTAAGTAACAAGCAATAAGAGAAGAGGAAATGGCATCAGGGAAAGTGTAGATTGGATATTAGATACTCTTTACTGAAATTGTGGTCAAGCATCGGAACAGACTGCCCAAGGAGGTGCTTGAGTCATCCTCCCTATATGTGTAAATGTGATGGTTAGGACATAGTTTAGTGGTGGACTTGACAGTGCTATATTAACTGTTGGACTCTATGATCTTAAAAGTTATTTTCAATCTAAATGATTCTATGATAAAGGAGGACCGTATGTACTCACCAAAGTACTGATGCAAACCAAAGCACAGACATTTGGTATGAGTATGAGATACCTTCCAAAAGTACACTTTTGGTCCACAGTAAAATGCTGATGGGAGACATCATGTAGGCTAATAAGCAGCTTAGTCAGATACTACTTGGATGATAATGAACTAAATGATGGAAAGGAGCAATCTTTCATTGTAAGTCAAAGTACTTAAGCTGGCTGTTAGTGTACACATACATGCAGCTCAGGTATCACTGAGGTGTCAACCTCATATAATCTAATGCTATCAATCTCTAGTGTCCTTCCCATAAATCATCCTAAATAGCACATGACTTCTTTAAGAGCATAGCAATTTGCAATATATGCACCGTAAAACTCTAAAATCCTGAGGGCAAAATGCAGACATTTTTGTCTGGATTATCAGTGGACCCACTCTCCATATTCCTTCATGAGCAAGGTGACTCACACAACTGACAAAACTGAGCTATCCAATACAGAAATTATACTTAGTGGGTATTTTCCTTCATTAATTCTATTTAAAATAGAGTCATGTTCTTTGGAGAAAAAATAGAGACTAACAAATACACAACTGAATTAGAAACCACTAGCAGAAGCCTTTGAAAAAGTTCATCCAGTATAGTAAAATAAATTTAAGGTTTTGTTTGTGAAGAAAATAAGAAAAAAAAGAGATAAAATATTACATAGCTTCGATATGCTCAGCAGGAATTGTCAGCAGTCACTTTGACTCAAGACGGAAATTTAGGCAGACAAGTATTTTCAGAAAAGCACAGGAAAACTTAGTCATATTCAGCATTTTAGCAGAACTCACGCTGAATGTGTTGGTTAATGGAAAATATACTTCTTTTATTGGCCCTTCTTCAGCTACCTGCTACTATGTCTAAAGAGACTGATTTTAGAGATCAAAATGAGCTGCTTGCCTTGCCTTGGCATCAGACAATATCTGATCAAAGAACTCATGTGATGCCTGATTTAACAATAAAAATATACTATAAGCACTATATAGAATGTCTCCTGACTATATGCACCTATTTATTATTTCATCTTTAGAAAAATCAAGAAATGTTATTCCTTTAGAAAAAAATATTTTAATTGAACACAGTATTAAAGGATCTCCATTGTATAGAAAATAACCGTCAAATATACCAATTTTAATTGTTATAATTACAGTGAGTTTAGTAACTGTGGTTGGGTCACTATATGCATGTCAATCTATTTTTTTACCTATCCAGTTGCATCTAATATTATAATTTTAACACAGATTGAAAAATGTACCCTCAAGCCCCACTTTCTCTTGAGACAGATGTGGATGTTTGCTTTGACATGATGGTAACCTAACCAGTTTTGAGATTAAAAGGGTTATTTATATTACTTTTGTTACATTTAAATAATCACATTGGCATTTGGGCAGGTGTATGTCAAGCTACAGCCGAGTAAATTTTCAAGTGTCTGCCACTTGTGAAGTAAAGCATGGCAGAGTTATCAGGCTGCCATGAGGACCTCTTCTCTTGTTAACCTAGCAAAATCTATGAAACCAATTTGAGAAATCAAACAAAAATTAGTTTGAGCTACAGTTCATATATGTACTCTATTATAATTCTATTTTGTTTGAATAAAAAAAAAAAGAATACTTAAAAGGAGTTGAAGTTCAGTGGTGTTTCTTATATGAGACTGAAATTAAAATTGACTTTTGGATAGTTCTTGATAGAAAAGCATAGCTGTTACCAAAAATCAGAAAAGACATGCATATTAATTTCATTTTATAAACAGATAATCTGATTACTGAAAAATTCCATAATCTTCACCTAAACATGCTATAATACATCTTGAGAGGTTAAGCAGGATAAGCAACATTTGGAAAACTATCTTCAGAAACTGGTTTTATCAAATCTTTATAATACCATAAATTTGTACAGAGCAAAATGAAATAGCATCCCAAAGATATAAATGTAAGCCTATATTTCTTCATATAAGTTGTTAAATAACTCTCTAAGATTCTAATCATAATGAAAAGAAAATATATTAACAGTCTGCCATTTTACCCACAGGCAAATCATAATGATACCCCCTCTAATTAAACCAAGACTTCATTAAAGTGTTTCTCATTATCATTTGCAATATTTTATGATAATTATCTGCCTTTTATATAACAAATTAAATTAATGTTTTTAATAACACCTTTAACCTTAGCTTAGGTAATTTTGAATGACAATGTAATGAGTACAATTAAATGCATACTTTAATTGCCCATCACATTAATTATTTTATAATGAAATAATTTGGGTAACTTATTCTCATTATTTGTTCTTTTTGCATCGCAATCAAACACTTGATATGCTTCATGGGCAATGTTAACACAGGCTTAAATTATGTCAGCTGTATTGGCGTATTTATAAAATATCAACATTGAAGTATTCTGCAAGTGACATTTAAAATTTCCATTCATTTTGTGCTCTTCTGATTAAATTAGATATTGAAGCAAAAGAAAGGTGGAGTCCCACTTTCCCACCAGATAATAAGCTACGGCATCATCTCAGCAAAATAACATCACCACCACAGATTAATAATGACATTGAAAAACACAAGACTTGTGCAAAAAAGAATGAGCCTTCTATAACTTAGATCTTTATCATCTACTTTGCAGACAGCTGGTATCATCTTTTTGGTTCGTCTATAGTCAGTTCTCTCCCCCATTCCACTGGGAGGGAAGGGAGTGAGCGAACAGCATTGGTGTTGCTTTATCTGCCTGACAGGTTGAACCACTGCAGTATTTTTATAAATCAGTGTGGTATCGAGTATGTGGCTTATGATTTTAAGTGTTTCTGTATTATACATAGCTGATTTCCACAAAGAACACATAAACTTCTGGTATAAATTGACATTTTCAACACCTAAATTAAGCAACCAGAAGAGGATAAGACACATAAGGACCCTTCAGAAACCTTCAGTATGCTATTACTTGATGAGGACACTCATAAATCCATTTGAAATACAGTGTTTTGTCCCACAGAGAAATAGAATTGAGTATATGTATGTGAACCTATATATGCATGTCTGTATGTATATATATATGGATGTTTTCAGAACCGTCAACATTGTCATATTTTTTTAAAAAATCAGTAATACAATCAATTTATTTCAGTGAGAGAAAATGACACCATCAACATTTTTGAAGAATGACTTAAGACATAACCTTCTGATGCCACCTCTGCATTGTTCTGTAAATAAATCCAATAGCTACATGTGTATACATTCTTCATGTCAAATGTAAGTGAACCTTCTGAGAAAATACAGAAAAATAAAAATGCTTTGTATAACTTTATGCACATAAAAAGAATCAGAGCCTGAAAATTAACAAAATGTTACGTAGTTAAAATACTATCCTGGCATGGTTTTTTCCTTCTTGTATTCAGATTGCAGCAGTTGTCAAATGTTGCTTCATAGATACCTATGCTAAAAAAGTACAGAATGTGTTATCAGATGTTTCCAGGGTGCCTTTGATGCAAGATTGTTGCATATTACCATAAATTTAATGTGTTCACATGCAAGATGAACTGCTCATAAGTATCAACTATCTTGTGAACAATTCAGTGAAATCTTTAAATATTTAACTTTGCCAAAAGCATGCACCTTTGTGTCTAAATCCCGATTCTTACACTTTGGGAACTGTCCACAATTAGAGACAGAATACTGGGTCTGATGGACCTTTGATATGATCCGGAATAGTCCATCTGCTCTCAGACACAGCCACCTCCTATGACCATTCATCAGGCACTCTGAGGGGTAGTGAGTATGTAAGGGAGTAAGACTTTCATAAGCCACAATTAGAAAAGAGCTGAAGAAATATTGGTTATGTTTTGCTCACCTTTTCTTACTCACTTAAAGAAATACATTCTTCACTGAAGAAATTCAAATGTGGGTTATTTATGAAAAAATATTTTTAAAAGGAAGCTGCAGCAAAAGCTATCTAATCTGACTTGATGATATACCTCCACAAAGCCCGCAAGCAGCATGGTGCCAAAAGGGCAGTGACAGTACAAGACCCTTATCAATTGGATCTGAGAATTCATGCATTTTCCACAAGTCAATTTTAAATCTAATATCGATGCCTTCAGCACTCTGCCAGCAGGTTTCATTATAACCTGATATATGACAGTCACTTACAGAATGGGCCAAATTCATACCAAATTGTAACACCTAGTAACATTTGCTGATGGTCAGCAACTGGTACGCATTCAAGTGCATCACACAATTTATTTTAAAATTATTTCCATATATTCCGTCAGCAGAACTTGAAAAGATCGCTATTTTGATAATCTAGGTAGCCTCAGTTACATCTGAGGCACAATTTTGATACTGTCTTTGAGGTAGTGTTTGTAATAGACTGTTGCTAAACATGATGATTTGAAGAAAGGTCCTGTATAAAACAACTTCCAAATGACTTCACTTTTTATGTGAAATTCTTGGAAAGTTATGGTCTCCTATGAGACTAACATATTGTCAAAAGTAGTTACTAAGAAAATTGAGATATTCTCTTTTGAAAGCAAGCTCCATTTTGTAGATGACAGAAAATGTATAAAAATTTTATATAAAAAACCTAAGATCTCCTAAGAAAATATATTTTGAAAATGTATTCTTAACTTAGTAGCTTCGCTATTGTTAACACAATAATGACACATTTTGTTGGTATTCATGAACACTGAATAAAAACAGAAACCTTTTCTTCCTCCTGGAATAGGCTATATGTTTTGAAGGTTTTGCAAGAGAGTTATATGAATATGTACAAAAAGATCTGTTGCTTATGAGAATTAATGTAAAAAATTATTTCTAGTATGTAATCAGAGAAATACACATTCCAGAGAAACAAGCAAGCATATAAAAGTATAGCCAGACATATAGTAGACATTTGTTTCCTTTCAGTAGTTTTTATTTATTTTGTTTTCTGTGCCTTGTACTTTCAGCAAAATCCTCTCAAAACAATTCACCCAGAGGCTGCAAACATTTCTACATAAATGTATTGCTTTTCTCCCTCTTAATCCCTCAAGCATTTGCTGCAGTTACATTTCACACTCACTACCATTTCACAGTGTGGTACCTCCCTGAAATTCCAGGAGGCCCACCTTCCATACGTAGCCAGCCCCCCTCAGTTGCGGCAGCTAACAACCTGGTACCTCACCTCTGAAAAGTCACAGCTAGACTGAATTTTGCAAATAGTGCTGCAAGTACTACAATGAACAAACCCTGATTGCACTGATTGCCATGGTTCAGCCCCAGGCAGCGGCTGAGGACCTCATGCCACTCACTCACCCCTGCCCAGGGAGGGGACACGGACAGAGCGCTGCGGGGTGGGATACAGGCAGTTACTGACATGGCAGCGCAACAGGAGGTGATGACAGGGAGCTGTTTACCGACCCAACCAGCTGGTAACACAGACCACTGCACCGACACTACATCCAACCCGACGCCTGACCACACTCAGACTGTCTTGGAGTCACACTGACCCATCCCCTCCCCAACCAGCCCCTTTTATGGGGGGGCATGATGTTAAGTGGTGTGGAAAACAGCCTGGGCCAGCTCGGCTCACCTGTGCTTGGTGCTTGGGGAAGGTAACTCTGTCCTGGCCAGAACCAGGACATTGATTTATGCCTTCTTGTTTGATGTGACCACTGGAGATGACAGAGACTCTGATTGTAACTTTTCCCATTTCAGTTAAGTAAATGCTAAGGAAAATCCCTGGTCAATGGGATGATAATGGACTTCATGCAAGAGTATTAGCAACCTGGGACCTGTTCCATGTTCCAATATGGAACCTGGCCTTTTTTTCAAACATAAAAAGAAACAAAACAAAAAACAACTGATGTGGTCAGATTTCATGAAAAAAGAGTTGGAAAATTAATTTATTACATGTATAGGCAGAAAATTCAGGCTGTAACAAGCTTTTGATTAGTTTAATTTTGTTATTATTTGCCTGTCTAATGGATACATCCCTTTTAAATCTGAATTTAAACAGATGAATAGGGACATGCCTGCATGCATGCACTAGTATATCTTCTTGTTTGGTTGGCTTTTTTTAATCCTACATGCACAATAACCTCTGCTGTCTTTACGGGTAATGGATCATCTCTAATCTGTTATGATATCTAATAGAAAAGCCTAATGAAGATAATGAAACTTAGTAGATGAGGTGACATTCATGATGTGATAAAAGGGCAAAAATAATACTGAACTGCAGTAGTGGAACAGAAAGAAGACTGATGAAGAAACTAATCAAAGAAGGAAATACTTATTGGTGAAAATGATACATATCACTAGCAAGTATCATGAGAAAGCACATTAGTAATTTGCCATGTAATACAATCCTTATGTACATAATAAGTTTATTTTATGCTGCCCCTTGTCTCCCTTTCTAGAAGGTCAGTGGCAAAATTCCTACTTAACATCATTTCAGGTAGAGTATTAGGAACATCCTACGAGTTATAAATTGTACTGCTTCTTCATTCTGTTACACAAAAATTTGCTCCACCTTGATTTTTTTCCCCTTAGATTATGACTTCAAATAACATGAACCAGGTTTCCTCTTCTCATATATATAGCAGATTTCCCCAGAGAAGCAGTGAAACCTCACTATATAAAAGGCAGCTGTATGAAATACTAACAAAACTTTTGTAGAGTTGCAACATCTGCAGTCAAAGAACCCGGGGTCTGTTTGTTTTCCTCCTTTTGTGAGTCATAACGACCACAATCATACTTAACACTCCTGTGCAAGTTTAAGAATAAAAAAAAAAAAAATAACCTGTCTTTGTAACTTCCTGAGTAATTTTCACAGTTCACCCAGATAAAATGTTCTCTTACATTGGTCTTAGAGGAAGATTGATTACACTCCGGAACCACATCAGGATTAAAAGATTTAATCTAATTAACAATTTCCTTTAATCCTAAATCTCCTTTCTTGTGGAGATTTTATCAAGAGCTATTTTTAACTACTTAGAACAGATTCATGACTTTTACTCTAGTAACATTTTCTTTTCAACTTTGTATGTTTGAACCATAAACTGAAAAACAGAGGAACTTTTTCCCTGTCTTTCAAGCACTGTTAAACCATTAGAGAAGTCTTAGTAATACATAGAGACTCATTTTCCCAATTTAAATTTTGCTCTTAATATATACAAAACTAACATTAGCTATAAAATATCTCAAGCTCAAATTGCATTGTTTTGTGAAAACTCTATTTATAAAAAAAAACCACTGAAAAACAGCCACACTCAAAAAAACATGCAAAGACCTTTATGTATCATAACCTTAAAAACATGAATGAATCCTCATTTCTAAAAAATTCTGAATTTGGATAGCTTTTCACACTCTTGGAGCATGATCTCTTGTAAAATGGCAGAATTTTAAGGCACTTCCCATTGCTGATGTGGCTTCATCTGGGGGTCCGTTCTCCCATGTCCAGCTCTCTCTGTAGTCTGAATGGCTGCTCTGGTCTCAACTTTTTTGTTGTTCAAACTTACTCAAACTTAGAAACACCCCCAGTAGCTCCGTTTGTTTATCTGTATGTAAATTGAATTCTATAAATCTGAGGGGTCTTTCTAGCTACATTTAAAATCCTGTGTGAAAATAACTTGGGACCTTTCTTGTGTTTCTTCCTAAAGAGAAATATATTTCCTATAGGAAAAAAAAATATTTTCCAGCAAATATATAAATAAAAGCCACTTAAATGTCAAAGTATTATCATAACCTTGAAATTTCTTTCCATTTAAGCACTGGGGGCTCTTACTTTAAAGACAGACATATTTTAGTGTCACTTTATATTCAGGTGATGAGGCATGGGCTGGGCCAGAAGTAACTGTGGCAGATTTAAGGGCAGTGCAACTGCCACCTACAGCCAGGGTGATCGCCTGGTGTAAGTGTGTTCCTCAGGGGACTGTGGTGCACATGGTGGGTTCCGGAGAGAGGGAAGCCCCATTGGACCCCAGAGACCCATGAGGACCAGGCAGCAGCTGATAATGTGGAGGCAGGACCAGGAGTTACATTGGCCAGCCCTTGTGCCCATGCAAGGCAGCCCTAGGGACTGCTGTGACCCATAACAGACAAGTGAGACATGGTGCATCAGCCAGGCAGAAAGGTGGCAGTGGATGCAGGAGGGTGCACAGGGAGGGGGTGCCTCTTGAAGGAGGGGCATTGCCCTGGCAAAGTGGGAGACTTGAAGTACATATAACCTGGCATCCCGGTATCATTCTGTGGCCAACTGCACAGGTGAGGGCACCCATCCTACCTGTCCCTCAAGGGAAAAATGGTGGGCTGCTTATCTGAGAGCAAAGGCTGCAGCTCTCAATGTGGGGTCTGCGCCATCTGCCCCAGTAAGGCCAAGGCCTCCTCCTAGCTGGAGCTGCTGAAGGGAGAGGCAGCAGTGCAGACCTTAGGCTTCAGAAGGTGCCCAGACCTTCTTCCCAGGGCAGGGACAGTGCCTGCAAAAGGTGTGCCCAGGTGGAGGATCTCCTGTAGCAAGGAGCTGAGCTGCAGGAGGCAGTGAGAAGGCTGTGTGAGGAGTTAGGTATCTAGATCCAAGCAGTCTGCAGTGGATCCACAACCAAGCAGCATATAACTCCTTTATTGGACACACAGAAGGGAGAACCATCTGCTGTAGGACAAGATCAAGTTCAAGAATATCTGAGAAACCTGAAGGTGTGCACGTCCATAGGACCTGACAAGATGCATTCACAAAATGTTTTCTACTGAGATGCCCTGATCAGTCTGAGAAATAAGAAGGAAGGAACATCAACCTAATCTACTTCTATGTATCATCCCCAGCTGTTATTTTTTGTAAATGTCTGTGTATGGCATGAAATTTTTGTAAATGTCTATGTAGGGCATTAATGGTCATATAAGGAAGTTTTATGAGATACTATGAATTTCCAAAATCCCTCTCTATATCCAGTATTAATCTGTACTGTATTCATAATCAGAAAAAAATTCAAGTAGGAAAAGCAGATACACCATCACCTTTGATAGTATTATGCTTTAAAAATTCCTTAGGCATACTACATTTTTCACAAAGTAAATAGTTTTATTAATGACAATAATCTTCTATTACTAGTCAAGAGATCCAATTTAACGCACTTGTTATTTCTGACAGCAAGATTTTTGAGCAGCAACCCTATCCACTGAAAATGACTGTCCATGCTGCACATAAGAAATAATTGTCATTAAAAGTGTCCTTTGGGAAGAAAACAAAAAAAAAAAAACCAAAACCAAGAAACCTTCAACAAAACAACAACCACCACCTGCCTTTCATTCCCAATAACTAAGTTAAATATAGCAATTAACTTGTTATCTGGCAGAACTGCAGTCATCATCATGTTTTCCAAATACGTGAACTCATCACTGTGCACTTTAAGTTTCAGGTTTAATGTATTCCAAGAACATGCAGAAGAATAAAGGTACTTCATGGCTGTCTGATTTTAGGCATTCTCCTATCATCCTAAAGTGTAATCCCCTGGAGTGATTATGTGTGAATAATTTAGAAAAGTGCACAATGCCTGAGGTTTATAGGCATAATGTAATCCAATATTTGTTCAGTGACATGTCCATAGCACTCCAGATAGACTGTAATGATCTTGCTGAGGGCATAGTAGAAAGTTCATGTGTATATGGACCAATTTTTCACCCAAGAGCTTTGTCTTTTCTTCATAAAAACAAGGGCTGCACTCTAGTGACTATAAAACTTCTTTCCTGACATGAATTAAAAAAACCCAAACAAACAAACCCCAAAAAAACCCAACAACAACAACAAAAAAAACCGCACACCAAAAAAAAACCCCAAAATGTAGCCTCATAAAAAATCTATGAGATGCAAAACAGAAACTGTAAAAAAACCCAGTAGGGTTCACGTGCTCAAGTTGCTTTTGAAAGTGATGCATGGCCTCCTATGTTACGTAGGTAGCATATTATGTATTAATTATTGTTCATTCTGATCTGAACTTTGTACAGTTATGTTGTATCATCACTGTCATATTACAAAGCTCCTTTCCTTTCTTCCCTACACACCTCTGTTTGTGGAACAGCATCATTTTTGAAATAAAATGCAATATTTCCTTCAGAAACAACACTGAGAATTTTGTCTCTGCAGATGTCTGAAACACTAAATTATATCTCAGTTCTTTATGAATCTGTGGGAAATTAACATAAGAGGGGGATAGCACTGACAAAAAGGAAATGTATGCTTGTGAGGCATACCTAGAATATTTGTGAACAGTGATATTTCTCCAGCTCTACCTAATATCTACATGTTTTCTTCTGTGCTATATCAAAAACTTTACAGATGTGTTTGTTCCATTAGGGTTTTTTCCCCCACTGCTTCATTGTGCTGGCTCATTTTGCCCTACTTTCTTGGCCTTTAGTTGAGCTAGAATGATTAATTTTGCAATGAATCTAATGAAAAAAGACTTCACTTATAATTTTGCAATCAAGCTAATGCTGAGGAAGAAGGAGAAAAAAAAGCATCTTTTAAATGCAAGTGTCTGTAGTCCTGGTTTATCAAAAAAAAAAGAAAATTACCTCCACAGTGGTCAAAGTATAATTTTAGAACTGGACACCCTGTCCATTATATCACATGGGAACTGTAATGAAAGCATGTGAAATGTGTAAGTTTAAGACAGAGGTCACATCCATGACCTACGTGTGATAAAGTAAATTCAGATCTGAATCTTAATTTTTTTAAGGAGCATTGGCAATTTTAGTCTAGGTTGCCTATTAATGTTAATATTTCACTGTTCATTTGTATTGCAGGATTCTGGATTTTAGGATCATATATCTCCAAGCATCAACTTTGAAATTCCAAGGTACAGCAATATTAAATGAAAGAACTTAAGTTAGATTTTTCCATAATAGATTGGATATAAAATCTGGATACACGCTAGAATTTTAATATCTTCTCCAAATTTTGAACATGATAATCTAGCATTTGCCTGGATACTTATATTTAGCTATTAGTATTAGTATTTCTGTTGAAAGCAGGGCTTGTGTTTCCCCTATCATCATCATCTTCTGAAATATGATACATATTGATTATTTATCTTTGCTTTGCCTACTACAATCTTTTTTAAAAGAAGACATTAACAGGTTGGCTGGTGTTATTTTTGCATAATTGCTTTGGAATTTGATTTATTACTGAAGCTCCATCATGACAACATGCTTAAAATTATTTGTTTGATATTGCTGCATAATTTTTGCATTCATCTTAATAAAACTTTAGAAATGTTAATGAAGACTAATTCATTAATAGGTGTTCCCAAGGTGCTATTTACATGTTAACAATAAGACCATGATGGTTTAGTCCTACATATAGAGTACATATGTATCACAGTAAAATACTTATACTATATCAAAACAATTGTTTATATTAGAACAGAATCAACTGAAAGACATACCTTTTTCACACCGTGTAGTATCTTCTGAAGTTGCTTTTAACTCAGGACTGGGAAAGAATAGGCCCAATGGAAGTGATATATACTATTTTTTATGCCTGCTTGGGTGACCTGTTGTCTAAATAGAATCTAAAGGGAACAAAGGTACTATTTTACTTACACTATTTCATGCTAGCATTGACTGTAGTGATTTTCATTACAGTCTGCAGTGGGGCACATTGTCTACTGTTCTAATTGCCCTCTCTGAATAAGAAAAGATTTTTTTCTCATGATATTACAGAAGTAATTTACCAAGCCACTGTAACTATTACTGCATTTTCTAAATCACAGAATCACAGAATTACAAGGTTGGAAAAGACTTTTAAGATCATCAAGTCCAACTGTTCCCATCCTGTCCTAAACTATATCCCTAAGTACCTGATCTACCATTTTTTTAAATACATTCAGGGATGGTGACTCAACCCATTCCCTGTTCCAGTCCCTGACCACACTTTCAGTAATTTTTTTTTTCTAACATCTAATCTGAATCTGAATTCACATCCAATCACAAAAGGGGTAAATCAAATGAACAAAACCAAACAAAAACCCCAAATAAACAAAACCCATTATGTTTATGGGAATACACTATCATAATTCAAGTACTTCAAAGTAATGTAGTCTTAGCTGTAAAATTTTGTATTTTACTTATGCATCTGCTTTTTTAACATTTTAATATTTTATAGGTATTCAATCTCATAAAATGTGAGTGACTAAAATTAATGGACAAAATATAACTCCTGGAAAACAAAAATATATAGTCTTTATGAGATGTATCTTTGAGTTTTCTAGTTTTACATCACTAATTTTCAAATCTATTATTTGTAATCTTTTAAATTAATGAGGAAAGTTTATTTTAAAAAAAATCCTTTTTTTTTTTCTTTATCTGTCTAAGGAAACAGATGGTAAAATATTCCCTTTACTCCTTCATATCAATTTAGTTTTTTCTTCCCTTCCTTGGATGGACTTAAGCCATACTCTATTGAAAAAGATAATTTTTGAACTGTCATCAGCTCATTTCCCTCTCTTCTGTTAAGAGATTTTAATCAATGCATGCAGTTCCTTGTCTAACAATGGCACTTGCAGTTATAAAGGGAATCTCATGCTGGACTGCATATTTTTCTTGAGAATCTGACTAAGGAGAAATAATTCCAACCAACGATTGCTGATGAACATTAAACAATTTTGTGTACCATCACTCTGATTAAGAGAGCCAACAAGTTCAATCCACTACACAGATGAACTTTGAGCAGCACAAAGAGAGAGATGAACATCCTGTTCCCCCACCTCAGAACAACCTCCCAAGCCCCACATTAGCTTTTAGTAGCTGCCAACAGCACAAAGAGGCAGAGATGCAAGGCAGGAGGCTTTCAGCCCCATCTTCTCTATAGCACCCAGAGTGATGGAGGGTGCTGAATGCTGGCCCTGCACCCTGAAAAGAGCTGCAGGTCAAAATGGAATTTTTCCCAGGTTTTGACATGCCAACTGAAAGACTGGGTTATTTTGTTGTTTGGGGTTTTTTTTCCCCCAGAGCAAAGCAAAAGTGGAAGAGGGACAGCACCAAAGATTCACCCTAGTCTGTTTCTTAGTGGTACTGAATTAAAAGTTCAGGTCCAAAGCTAGCATTCTTGCTATGAGATTAAGGGATTGCAGGTTAAAACCGATGTGCATCATTGGTTTGATTTGTAGGAGCTCTTTTAGCATCCTACGTTTTCAAAAGGTAACTGTGATCCCCAAAATCAGGACCATTAAAACATGACTAGATTGTGAAGAAAGCAGATGTAAAATAAGAAGAATGTCTTCAAGAATACTTTCAAGCCTTCTAATATAGCCTACTTCTAATATAAATGGGATGGATGAAATACATAGAGACATAAGCTGTGTATCCCAGTCCATTCAGTTACAGTTCATTAGAAGTGTTCAACAATAATAACTCATTTTTCAAAGATATTGCTAATGCCAGTTTTGAGCGTAGATTTATGAAAACATGGGCTGAACCTTCTCTTGAGGAATGTTTGCCCAAGAAAGCTTATTTAAAATCATGTGGCACCACTTCAGTCATTCTCCGATGTCAAGTAAATTAGAGTTCAGAAAGCTAATTCCCCCATTGTTTGAGTTACTTTTCAAAGCATCTGTTATGTTCTAAATACAAAAATTTGGATCCAATCCAATTTACACCTTCTGAGACTTGAGTTACAAAGCAGTCAAACTCTAGCTTCCCTCAAAGGTCAGTTCATAACTCTGATTTTCAAACCATACAAAGGACCACAGTACACCTCAGAAACATGTGATAATAATTAAAAAAAAACCCCAAACCTAAAACACCAAACCCCAACAAAAGACCAATCAATCCAACACCCAGAAAACCAACCTGCACAACCCTTTGATTGATATGAGGCACAAACAACTTTGGAATTTTTTGCCATGCTACAAAACATTTACAGGATCAGCAATTTATTTTGATTTTGGGCACATTTTCCCCTGTACTCTTTTCTAAGCTGCCTTATTTGTACATTGCAGTGGCAGACAGATAGCTCTTACAAGTGTCATCCCATCACTCACAGGGAACAAAAAGCCTGGGAAAAATTTCTTGAAGTTTTGTTATCTCATACATAGAAAATACAAATCCATTAACTGTAATGTGATTTCAGTAGCACACAGTAAGACAGCGCTTTGTGTGTTTCTGTTAAGATCTGTGAATGACTGAAACACATTACTACATCTGCTTTAATACAGGGATACACTGCCTCACAAACATTCAGAAATGTGGTGGGAAAAGCTATACTTGACAATGGCAACCCCTTTCCTTTTTCCTACAAGGTTTTCAGCAATACCTCAAACCTGTTTAGATTAAGTAATTAGTTAATGACAAGTTTAAACTTCTAAGGAAGCTTGAAACTTAAATCAATTTCAATAGATGTGCAGTAATTATCATTACAACCACATCAGTAGTGCTAAACTGAGCACTTATTATTCTGCACACCTACACAACGTCTTTCTTTGTACAACGCCTTTTTTTAAATCCTTGATTCAACCTTCTGATCTTTAGTGTTATAAATCTTTGAGCAAGCTACAGGAGAAACTCAGCCAGAAATTTAATTAGCCAAGATGTTTAAACACAACAACACAATTCAGACTTTGCAATAGTTTCAAACTTAAAACACGTTGTTCAGCAAAGATTAATTCTTTGTGTTCATTGCTTTTGACAGAAAGCTATCTGGAGTTTTGTTGTCTATTTTATTCAGTGGTAACATAACATAAATGCAATATTACGAAAAAAGATGTCTCAAAGTCAACAAAATATGAAGCTGTAACAAAGGAGAATTCAACATAGATCAGTCTGAAGAGGACCTGGGCCAATTTTTAATGTATGTAAAAAGTAAATGATCCATAAACATACACATACTAGGTACTCCCAGGTCTAATGAATGAACTCGGGGATTTCTTGCTGTTCTGCCCCTTCAGAAACTGTTTTCATCCTCACATACCACACGGGTATCATTTCTCACAGTCCAACAAACTTACTAAAATTGGCTCAAGTCCTGGCTGACAGGCCAGCCCCTGGCTCACACAAGGGTTGGAAACCCTGTCTCCTCCGCTGTCTGGTCCTGGATGGGGGCTCTGTCCCACCTGGGGCTCGGCAACCCTCACAAGGGCACCTCAGGGCAAATGCCCTGCCCTTCCCGGAGACCTCAACACCAGGCTGGATCACAACTCTGGCTTGGCAAGGAGAAAGAATTTAGGTCACCTAACAGAGCAGCAGACACAGAAAGGACTTTATTACCTTTCCCATCTGCTTCACATATTGTAAAAAACAGAACCCCTTGCTGCACATGCTTTTGCTGAAACCTGTCTTCAATCCCATAATGCAGGTTTAAATTTTTTTTAACGGTGAGGGGACATCATATTTACCATTCCTCCCCCACCAAGAAGAAACCAGATTTGGTGGTATGCTGCTTTATCAAATGTTTTCTTGGGGAGGGTGAAGAGGAGAATTTAAAACAAACACCATGACCCTGACCCCACCCCACCCCACCCCAACCCCCAAAAAAAAAAGAAAAAGAAAAAAAAAAAAAGAGTTCATGAAAATAGAAACAGAGGCAGATATAAAAGCAGAATCTTTGACACACATATACTAGACCCCATGCAGCCTTGTAATAGCAATTGTCTCTATTTCTGATTGTTTCCCTTTCCCTTGGTACTCAATCTGAAAGTCCAATTTGCCAGAATAATGTATTTGGTGTGAGAGACAATTTCTGTGACTGAAGTAACTGTTTCTTAGCAACCAGAAATGCTCTAGGAACAGGTTTCATTTCCCCCCTCCCCACTGAGATACAGAATAATTGTGAAGATAATTATAACACATTTGTGATGATTTACCTGGTTTTTATATAATTATTTATAGAACTGCTCAATAAAACGTAACTGTTAATTGACCACAGCAACCAGGATCCACTTTCGATTTACAGATAGACACTAGAAATCAGAATGAGTTACAGTTGGCCAGATTCCAATCCCAGTAAATACATTGTTATTTGTTTGTATCACTGTAATAGTGACAGACATCCTCTCCTCTTTCCTCTCCCCTCCTCCCCTGAGGTCACAGTGCCGTTGTACCAGGCACTGCACACAGACATGCAGAAAGTAGCATGTCACCTGAAAACCTGGCTACAGAAATGCAGAAGCCATACAAAGCACAGGACAAGGAGAGTGTTGTCCCTCTCAGCTCAGAGAGAGGGAAACCAAGCAAAGAGAGCTGAGGGATCAGGAACCAGGTGCCCTCAGATGCAAGTTTAACAAGTGTTTTAAGAAGCTACAAGATTCCAGTTCTCACCACTGGCGACAACCTATAAACCATACCTCAGTCACATGCTGTAGTCAGAGTCATGCAGATGTGCACCCTCTCTACATCAGCTGCGGCTCGAGTGCACTGTGAGATGGTTTTAGCCCAGACTGCTACCCCTTCCTTTGCACTGGTGGAGGGCACATTCCCTTCCTCATCCCTTGCAACCAGGTGGCTATGTGGTAAGCTGGTTCAAGGGGCTGATCAGGTAGGCAGCTCTCTCCCAAAAGAGAGCAAATACATTGTGAGGATGGCAAGGTGATCTAATTCACTGCGTAATTAACACTGATAGAGAGATAAGGATGAAATGCTTCATAGGAAGGAAAGGAGAAGACAGGTAGGTCCATCCCTTTTCATATTGGCTCAGTTATATACCATAAGCAGGCTATGAAGCTGTAGCTCTACAGAGAAGACATTGCACCCAAGTGATGCAATGCCTAGCTCTTAGATGCTTGCAATTACAGATCTGCCACATCAGCAGTTGAGAAGCCTTTTGAATAAAGTCATTTCAGGTGACAGAGTAGCTAGCGCTTCTACATTCCCTCTTGTCACAGTTTGTCAACACTAAAGCCAGTACAGAAAGAACATGTTTCCATTAAAGCTTACTTCCCCCATTCTTTTCAATAAGTAAATAAAGGAATAGAGAAAGAGGCAAGATGCAAAAATGGAAAATCTCATGCACAAAATCACAGTAATTTACAAGACATGCCAACAGCCATCAGTAGCAGCCACAGTGAAGCTGCCGTTTTAAAAATGAGAAAAAACCCATATATTTCCTGCTATCAAAACAATGAAGATATGTACTAGCATAAAGTTGCAGAGAGTTGTTAAAATCCAGGAGATTTATCTACACAAAGGTGTTTTATTGTCAGAGCCCATATATTGGGACCTCCTTACTGTGACAGGAATCATTCTTGATGCCAATGTTTGCTTTTTTTTCTGCCAGTGCAAATCTCCAGGATTAAACTAACATAAAGAATGCTCATCCTCTGTCTGCAGGATATCTACTTTTTATGGGGGATATGACAGTTCTCACACTGCTCGTGGAAGACAAAAACCTCTGACAGTGTCATCGCATCAATATCCTTTACTTAAAGAAAATCAGTTGACTTTCATATTCTTACCATTTTTGCTGCCTTCTGCCTTGCAAATGCTTGTGTTATGATTGGATCCTGGAACAGTGAATTACTGCATTATGGTTTCTCTCTAGTTTGTGTGCCAAAATGGCCCTGGGCTCTGGTTTCCCAGGTAGCCGTAATATCCTTTTGTAAACCTTCCGTGAATGATTATGGTAAATCTTGCTTGCAGCAGTTTCTGTTCCCTCTAGCATTTTTTTCCCTCCCACCTGTCTGTGCTTTGCTTTGGGGTTTTTTTTCCCTGATTTTCAATTCCCTGTTTTACCCTACAGCCTAACAGGCTCTGGTAATGCACTGCTTTTCCCCCACTGTCTATTTCTCTGTGTATTGTCAGTGAAACAGTATGATTTTCAAACCTCCCAAGGTAAGTCATTTTTGTGCTAAAAACATCAGTACTCAGCATCTAAAAAAATCAAAGTTGCATAGGTAAAATCACTTTAGAAACAGCTTAGGTGCTGAGATTCATATGAATGCCGCTTTTAAGATCTAACTATTGTTCTTCCTTACATCAAACTCCAATAACACAGCCAGTATCTCAAATGCTGAAGTAAAATTGATATCCAAGTTAAGATCAAGCCTTAAAAGCACGGTAAGTACTTCACGAGTCTACTAGGGTTTATCTTTTAATTGCTTATTTTAAAAGGAAAAAAATTCTCTGTGGCTCAGAGACACAGACCTAATACAACTGTGCCAGCTGAAAACTAGCATTCAATATTGGTGCTCAAAGCAGATATTCAAGATTTTGAGGGACAATGGGGAAGAGAACAGATTTGCCAATATTGACTAGTTGCTAGCAAACTATAGCTTTCGGAGCTGAGTCGGGTTTGTAACTACAATGGATGCTATCAGGACCCAGCTCCATACCACAGCTCAGGAGAGAGCAGAAAGGTGGGAAAAGGGGAGCTAATCTCACTTTTAAGAGAGCTGCTACTAAAATTGATTCCAACTTCTAATGTTCAGATTCAGTAGAGAAATAAAGGACAATGGCTGCCTATTCAATCATGGGTGGAACATCATCTCCTGTATCCTCAAAGCACTTTATGTAATTATAAATGATGCATGTGCAGGAATTACTCCAATTATGTGTGGAAACAATCACGTCTAGAATGGAGGACTGCAACTGCTTAACAAGTGGCAGCATTGCTCCAAAACCCTTTTAGTTGTAAAAACGAGAATTACCTTCCACACTTAAAAAAATTACATGGATTATTTGGGTGGGGAACTGGATTTTAGCTGGGAGTCCCAGATGAAATATTATGTCTTTTGAAACCCGACATGGGAAAACAAGAATAATTCTGATACAGGAATTGAGAACTTAAATAGTAAACAAATCAGGACTTTGTTTATTAGCTACATACCTCAGAAATCCAAAATATTATTGACAGTGGATTTAATGTAATTTTACCTCTTTTATAAAAATTAGCTTCATAATGCATACATAAAGTTGTAACTTAAGTAGCCAAAATTTTTGCTCTTGGGGCTTCTATGTGAGACATATTTTAGTTAGTCAAATTGACTGCTGACCTCTTTTTTACTCTTGATGTGAATTGCATGCTGGTACCCTAAGCAGAGGAAACAGCTTTGAGGTACTTATTTAAGCAAAACTCCCCGTTAACCATATTTTTGCTTTCTAAAATAGTAAGTTTTCCTATTGAACTACTTCTGCCAATTTGTCAATGCTTCCAAAAAATTGAATTGCTGAAGGTATTCAGTGATCTTTTGAAATGTGAAGGATACACTAACTAACCAGTTAACTAAGCTCACTGCACTGGAAATTTCACCCACATGTAGACTATATAATTGGGATTTGTTTTCCACTATTGGGCAAATATCCATTTGCCTTTCAAGAAAAAGCTATTTGAATGCTAGATTGTTAGTAAAAGACTGTATATTTGTCTTCCACTGGCTTTCTATGCAAGCAAGAAGAGCCTCATTTTTACTACTGTACCTTCAGGGAATAAGGTTTGTAAGATCTTGAACTCCTTGCACATATGCAATTTCTAGAATACATTTACTATCCTACCCACTGGATTAGGAGGAAACCAGTGAAATATCAGAAGGTGAAAGTTTTTCTATCAAGTTCTTACTCCAGGGGCTTGATAGTATAAATGGAAAGTGGTCTTTCTCTTCTGAATATTATTAGGAAGGTTTTTTGTGGGATTTCCCCCCCCTAAAAATAATGGATTTTGTATGGCTTGTACCTAGCTGCTCTTTTGCCTTTTAATTCCTTTCTTCTTAGGTTTGTAATCACAATCTGTTCTTTCTGGTTTGCTCCTTAATGGTGCTGTATACAGGGTTTGGGGGGAAGACAGTGTTGGTTGGCTTCCCCCTGACAGTTGAAAGTCTCTTCCTGCCTCTGCCTCCCTGTATCAAAAAAAAATTCTGCTGTAAAATGACTTTTTTGCTTGTTCCAGTGTTTATTAGCAGACCACTGAAAAGTTTTACCTCATTAATCTAAATATTAAAACATTACACACTAGTACATTCAGTGTAGCCATTCAGCACTGGTAACTCACGGGCATTAACCAGATAGCGTAAAACTATGGACTTCAGTAGAAGGGAACCACGAAATACTGATTTCCTTCTTTCCCCCTGCTTCCCCCCAGCACAAGATCCCATCTTATGAACATACAAGTTTAACATACATGTTAGTTGGACTTGCTTTGATGAGATGGTGTTTGTTGTTGTTCTAGTTATGTTTCAAATGCACTGTTTCAAGAAATCGTCATGAAATTAAAATAGCAATATTCCTAAAGCTGTCATAAAATTATTCGTGTCCAGTTTACTTTTCCAGTCTTAATGTTTAGTGCTTTGTGCATCTCTAAGAAAAAAATAAAGTTGAAAAGTATCCACAGGTATGAAAAAATGAGCAGAAGAATGTTACAGAAAGCTGTCATAAAGCTTATCTTGACAAAAATTAATCCTAGCATCAAAAAAAGACTTATTTTTCTCAAAATAACTCAAAACAGATAACTCATCTTCCAGAACAATATGAACAGAAAACTGAGGTTATAAGAGGGTTAGATATCATTACTCCAAAGAAGATGAAAATTTTTCCCGGTCCCTAAAGGTCAAATACTACTTGTGAATATCAGTGACATGAAACAGAGCATGAATTAATCTTTCTTTCCCCTCCTCCTACCCCCTCCCTCAATAAAATATATTGTATTTTCCTTCCTTCTGGAGCAGATGGATGTGTCCTGAAGGAACTGTACCCTGAAGGGATTGCAGCCCTTAGGAAGCCCAGCCCACACTGGAACAGGAGCAAAGTGCAAGGAGGAAGGAGCAGCAGAGAGATGCTGTTATGGACGGAAAACAGCCCCCATTCCCCATCTCCTTGTGCCACTCATGTTGGTGGCTTGGGGAGGAGGAAGAATTGGGGGTGAGGGAACAAAGTTGACCCTGGGAAAAAAAAAAAGGTGCGGGGTAAGGATCTTGATTTAATTACTTTTCTTTCTCACAATACTACTTTAATTGACAAGAAATTAATTTAATTTCCCCTAAGCTAGGTCTGTTTTGCCCATAATGAAAACTAGAACGTGACCTCCTTGTCTTTATCTTGACCTGAGTTTTTTCTACTTATTTTCTCCCCCTGCCTTGCTGAGGAAGACCAAGAGAGCACCTGGGTGGGCATCTGTCAGCCAGCGATGGTCAACCCACCAGAGTACTACAACTGTTTGGATATTTGGATATAGCTGTAGTATTACAGGCCAACTTTCACTAAATTACTATTTTCTGAAACAGGCTATTTCTCAAGCTTTGTTTTTTTCTTTCCCTAGGTTAAATCACTGCCCTTGCTGTATGCAAGTTGAAGCTTTATAACCCTGACTTTCTTCCTCATTTCTACAGCCTAAGACTTTATATACTTTTTAAAGGACATACAGAAGATTGATATCTAAACGAGAATAGCAGTTCAACAGAATTACTGAGTCATAAGCTAGATTTAATAAAATGACAATTTTGTTTGGTTGCAGTATTGGACTCAAATTTTTCATTTCTAGAGGCAGAAGGAAATCCACTAATTTATATGATGAAGACTTAATTTAATACTTCTTCTATAAAACTGCAGTTTATAAAATTAGCTACATAAATCATTAGTGCTGGAAATCTGCTGAAATATCACATTGGAAATTGTCAGTACCTTAAAAGGTCTGCATTGTGTACTCTAATCCATGGTAAATTGAATGGGATATAAATTTTTCTTCCATGCAGTCAGAATGAAGCCTGACAACAGAAACCATATATTCTACAGGTGCAGGCTGTTCGGAGCAGTGTGCATTAGGGAAGTAATTAAGGAAATGCCTCACAGTGCTGGGCTGCCAAAGCCAGGGAAGCAGAGTACAAAGCCAATAGCTCTCAGAACATGGTTGCAGTACTGTTGAAAGAGAACAAAGCCAAAACCTACAAAGCGCTTGTACTTCCTCATCCCAAGCAATGGAATCCAGAGTGGAAAAACGAAGGAAGAATAAATCAGGAAATTCTCAGCAAACAGCAGAATAAAGCTTTAAATCCTCAAATTGCTTGAGGCTCTAGCTATAATGGGCAGCAGCAATCCTTATGCATGTATGTTGAGCTCTCAAGGAGAATACATTACCAGATTCCTCCCAGGCAAAACTGCAAGTAGTTCTAACCAGAATATGTCCATTCAACTTCTTTTCTTGGTTCCTTTCAGCTGTAATATTCCATTCCTTTGTTTTCTTTTCCCAAACATGCTATATTTAAGTGTTAAGAGAAATTTGCAATGTAGGAAAGATATGAGAAAATATGCAAAATGGAACCAGTAACAAACCCAAGGATACACAATTCAGCAGACTAAATGTATAGAAACTCCCAAATGATCATAAAACAGTGAAATTTAACTCACTGAGAGTATTCAAGAGATAATATATGCAATGAAGACTTAGATAATTCAGTAGAGACAGAAAGTAAAATCTTTGAGAATCGTTCCCAAGTGACCAAACTTGGCTACCCAAACTATTCCTAAACATTGGCGCTTTGCAGCAATATGATATAATGTCTACATTAATTGTTCTAAGTACATTCTCCCCTGCCAAAGATAAACTACTTGTCTTTTTCACACAGCTTTGATTTTCCTCTTTAGCCACTCTGCCAACAGCTATCCATTTTCTATAAACATTGAGGCAGTCATGAGTAAGCTATGGCAATTTTTAGTTTTCACTCAATAATTTCCAGTGACATAAATATTCAGTTGGGTTTTCTCTCATTCAGCTCAGTTTTTGTACTGAAGTTTCTATTTTTCTTTTAACCACCAATTAATCTAAACCCCCCACCCCAAATCCTCACTTCTTATGCACAATAGAATTTTTTTTTTCAAAACATAAAAGGCTTAATTTAATTTAATTTTAATTAAATTCAGGGCATTACCCTGACAACTGATGTGTTATCCTAGTGCTGGTTGAGTCCTTCAAAGACCTCAGACAGATTTCTGAGCCATGGCTTACCTTTACAGAAGCTATATTGACTCTTAAGGGATATTACTCGCCCCTATTGTCCCCTTTCAAGGTGTTGACTGCACTGTAAAGAACCTGACTCCTTTCTAAGAAGCCCACAGTGTCTCACTCTTTACCTGGCTGCTTTCTTTTATTCCAGCTGTTTCAGGCCACAGGTGTGTTCATTCCAAAAATGGTTTCCCTTGCTGCTTTTCTGGTGAGGCTGCTACAAGCAGAGCATCTCTGACAGTTCAGCTCTCTGATGTTTGCCTTCCCAACTACAAGAGAAGCCTTCCAGTTTTACTACTTGGTTCTGCAAATTCACTCAGGAGATGCTCTCTTCACCTTTATGATTTAGCAGAAATTAATTCAAGAAACCATATTTATCTTTTTTGAGCAATATTGACAGTGATATTTTATATCAAAAATTAAAGTAAAATGACACTTGTTACAGTTTAAGAGATGCTGCATGTGAGCAACACGATGAAGTCTTCTCATGCCTGTGTTTTTACTTTGCATATGTACAAGTTTTGGAGAGGTTGGGCTGCAGGTTAGTGGACACCGTCTCTGATACAGACACCAGAGGAGCTGTAACTGGGCACCACCTCTTCCCAGGCAACACCGTGATTGCCAGTCACTAGTCGCATGCCACAGTCAGAGCAACAGGTTGCTCCACCAGTACACCAGTCTCCTTTTCTCACCCCTCATGGGAAGAGAGGCTGTGGGCTGACATTTCATCTCAGGAGAGGAAAGAGACTCCATGGGTCAAAAGCTGGAGAAAACACTTAAGTTAGAAAATACACAAGGTGCAGTCTTCTACTCAGTGCACTTCCTGGGGCAGGAACAGGTAGAAAAGAGTAGGAGCAAGATAGACTCACAAAGGTAGGGGGAGGAGAAGTGATGGAAAACACTTCCGTGACCTGAGAGAGAGGAAATAGAAAATTAATAAACAATTAAATTAACTGAGTTAAATTAAATTTTCCAGGCAAAATTTTAGTCAGCATTGACATGCAGAAAATATTATTTCTAAAATATCATGTTTGGATATAACTAGATTTCTCCAGTTTATGAAGAAATGCTTGTTACATGAAACAAAGAACTCATACAGTTGAAGTTATTTAAATATAAATAAAACACTTCATATTGTCTTCTTCAAAAAAAAACCCAAAAACAACCCACAAGATTGAGGTTAAAATAGGACAACATGTAGTTTGGACCTATTAAAAGAAAGTGTTTGAATTATTAAGTTAGGTCAGGCAGCTTTCTGTGGTGGTCTTTTCTTGTTTTCTTTATAAACTAACATATTTTTCTAAATGCTTTAGGTAGTAAATGTCCTACTAAGAAGAGCTGTGCATTTTATTCTGAGGTACTCTAGTTATCTTGTACTCATAAATATGCATAAGGATGTGTGCAATTAGCAGAACTATTAGCATTGAATCTATTTTATGCCTCTGTGAAGATCAGTAGAAAATAACACTGATTTTGTTTTATTATAAGTATAGTTGTGTATAATTATCTCTATATTCCTTTTAGAATAGTCATCAATACATATTGCATATTCTACAATTATACAGGCTTATGCCTCTAACAACTGTAGCCTGCGAATTTCTGTGAGAACAGAAGATACTAATTCATGCACACCACACCCTAGAAGCAATTTGGAATTGATGCTCATCAGATTTCTGATGCACTACAGTTCCCAACTGTCATTAATGGAAAGAAAGAACTCATGTGTGATAAATCCTCACAGAAAATTCTACATGAAACATAAGGATATAATTATATGTGCTACATTCTGCAGCAAGATCCTGCCTTTCCATACAGCTCACATTGCACTGGTATTTACAAATTATTCCTATAATTTTCTTCCCACTTGCACATCAGTTTTGCATCAGCCTATCTGTAAGTAAATCAGTGGTGATCCATCAAATTTATTCTTAGTTCAGAAATCATTTAAGCTTATTTTCTGACTTCAGTTCCAGGTTAGTGCTTTTGCAAGAAGTGATATAAAGATCTAAATTTAGTGTTTTGGTTGATGGCTTTTAGGAGTACACCACAGTTCTCAAGGCTCTGTTGGAGATCATGGTAGAATAAGGAATAAAATTCCCATGCCTGTTGGTTTGTTGGTTGGTTGTGGGGTTTTTTTAATCGTTCTGATGTATTCCATGTAAGTTTGCTAAAGCTACTGTATGCAGAGTGAAAGGGCTACAAGCTGGACTGGTCTGTAATAGTCTGAGAAGGAGGCTCAGATTATTCTTCAGTTATCCTCAGCCTTAAAAGAAATTAGGGACTTGTCAAATGCTAATTTCATTTAGGCAAGAAAGCTAATTCCAGGTAGAAATAGCTACTTGGAAAAATAGGTTAGAAAATCATGAAGGTTTTGGAAATATTTTTTTTTGGTTTAATGTACTTTGGAATAGGGAGAGGACTCCTTCCTTTCCCTGTGTAGGTATCACTAAGCACAGTAACACAAATAAGTCAGACTTTTGCATATCTGAATGCTCTCAAGGCCTAGAATATTCATCAGAATTTATTAAAAGCAATGCAACTCTGGTATCACTACTTTAGAGGATTAGTATGTTACTTTATCCGTTATTAGAAGCAGTGTTCTTATTCCTCTTCCCTTCCTCACATCCTAACTTAGCTATTCACAGATCCCAAGGTCAGAAAGTGGCATCTAATATGTTGTAATTCAATTATTCTGAAGTTGCTATTGTTATGTTGCTGGAGTGCATTGCCCTTTATGCTTTATATTCCAAATGATGTACTATGCAGCAGATTTCTGACTAGACCCAAAATAGTAACTTAGATTTGACAATTTTTGTGAGGTTTTTCTGCTCAACAACATCATTCACATTGGAGAAATGGGGCACCTTAAATAAATGAGATAATGGCAGTCCCTTCCCTCATCATAGCCAAAATTCCAAGTATGCTGATTAAATTAAGCCCATTGTTAAAAACAGAATGCTTTGGCTGTATTAAAAGAGATGGCAGTTGTTCAACACATTTCTGGAGTCAACAGTATAGAATTTAGATTGAGCATGCTCTGGAGCTGATGAGTCTCAGCACCATTAAGATACCAAGCTTTTCCAATACCAGTATTTTCTGGTAATTGCTTGTAGGGAACAGCAACATTCTGAAGTTGACCTTTGTCAGAACTGTGAAGGACAACATATCTGTTTAATAAATCCCAAAGGTGAGAACCATCATTTTATGAAGTCCATCTAGGATAAGATAAAGGCCTGAGGTTATAACAAATGCACCTTAATAGCTGTAGATGAGAATCACAGAGTCCACTTGCTATGGTCATAAAGACAATTGAAAGACATATTGCTACCATCATATTCTTTCAAATAATAAAATGTTGTTAATTTGCAATTATTTGAAATGAGGCAGTTTAAGAAAAGCCTAACAATTGCTTAGATGAAGAGCTTTTTGGTTTTGCTGCATGCCACAGATCTAACGGTGTCTCTCTGCTGTACACCCATGTAGAAATCTAAGCAGTTCATTGCATTTGAGGTTTGTGAAATAGCAAGTAATTTGGTAATAACTTTTTAAATCATGCTGTAGCGTATCACTTCAATAAATATGACTGAGTTTAATATTTCTGCTCATTTTTGTGAAGAAGTCATAACTAGGGAATTGCCTGTTGAAAATGGACTTTAATACTATTTATCACTGACATAATAATACATCTGCAGTTTATGATTTATATCAGTAATCAGGTGCAGGATCATACTGACCCAAGAAAGACAAGATGCACTTCTTTCCACTGAGGAAGTGACAGCAGAACTAACCTTTTATGCCACAGGGTATTTTAAATGCTATCTGTTGACACTGGAGGAATTAGTCAGTCATGCATGAGTAACCCGGCTGCTACTGATGTTTTTTTTATTACATAGTTGACCACAGTATAGTGTTATTAGTATCAAATAAAGGAGACATTTAGGTAATATGAGATGGCGTGATGCTTTCCCAAGAACATTCT
Source organism: Zapornia atra (assembly GCA_013400835.1). Taxonomy (NCBI): domain Eukaryota; kingdom Metazoa; phylum Chordata; class Aves; order Gruiformes; family Rallidae; genus Zapornia; species Zapornia atra. The sequence continues at coordinate 6,225 of VZTU01006432.1, read as the reverse complement.
GCAATATCTGCTCTTGCCCTCTAAGCCCCGGTGTCAGTTTCTGGAAGAACAGCTGCCATCAGCCTTCATTTCCCTCCCCTCATCTCTTTAAAACAGTTGTTATTTTTTTCCCCCTTTTTTCATTTTTGGGAACATACCAACAATTCTGTGTCCATGAAGATGCTAGAGTGAAGCCTGAATGATAAATCTCACCTTTTATATTGCTATCAGAAAATTCCCTTACATTTTATCAATATATAAAAAAGAATGAAGAACATTCATTCTTCAAACAATGAAGAACAAGACAGAATTTTGAATGGTAAATTAAATGTAAAGAAGATTCCTAACAGAAAAGGTTATGCCTGAAAAATTAATTCTTTAATATAAGGAGGACAGGCAAGATAGTGAGAGTGAGGAGACAACAAACCTCATTCTGCTTCTGCCTTGCCTTGTAACTAAATTCCCAGCCAAATTCGAAAGCCTGGAAGCTTCAGGAAAAGCAATGACAATTTAATGAGCAGCAAATCAGATACAGATAAGTGCAAATCATATACTACCTAAAGTGGGGCGAGGGGGGAGGCTTCACTTTCCAAATTTTTTGTCATTCCCAAATCAGTGTTTAAGACTTTTTCCTAAGTTTTGGTCATTTCCTTCTTACCTTACTTATACCACAACCAGCAGAAGAAAAAAAAGAAAAAAAGAAATCTGAACAAGTGCTCTGTTAGCTATTTTGCCCTTATTTCTACTCCTTTCACATTCATTACTTGTCAACAATATTTCAGATACAATTAGAAGCTGTAGAAGTAGCTTGGTCCATTCAGGCCTTTGATACACCTGCATTATTATTTTGTTTGATTTCTTCTTTTGTAGAGGGAAAATTTCAGGAGCTTGGGTGGGATCCATCCAAACAAAGGGATTAGCATTCCTTTATGCAGACACATGTACCTGAGTCACTTAAACTTTCCTCAGCAAATAAAAACTACTTTAAGGTTGAGTTCCTTATACCTACAAATAGATAACTATCTTAGGATAAGAATTATGCTCAAAAATAGTTTATTTCTCCCTTATGAGAAGTCTGATATAACTGGCTTATATGTAGGTCCTGCATTGTAAATTTCTAAACTATCTTTTTAAAGAAAAGAACAAATTTCTCTTGGATCAGGTCCTTCATCCTAAAAATTAGTTAATTTTATTTTCAATATGTCTTACTTTGTATTAGACAGGCAAATTTATTCTCTGTGATTCTCTTGACTTCACTGGATCTGCAATAATTTATGCAATCCATTAAGCATAATCTTCACCCATAAATACTCCTACAAGCTTTAGAAGAATTATTCTAGAAATACATGACTTTACAGTATGATCAAGGTAAGGAAGTAGCTTGTTTACATATTTCACTCAGATGAATTTAATAGTGCAGATATGTATTACTTTTTCAACTGTCACCATTAATAACCATCCTAATTAAAAATTAAACAACTAAAGATATAAAATTTAGTACTTCCACACCCATGGGGTTAAGTGACCATTGTACACTGGGATCACCTTCTAAGTAAAGATACTTAAGCTTCTTTTTAAACATTGGGGAGATTTTTTTTTTGACTTGATGTGTAACAGTGTATTATTACTTCCACTAGGAAAAGAAAAATTAGAACAGCAAAGCGCAGAAAAACTGGAAGCCACAATTTAGCTACTAAATAATGAATGCTGACTCTTAATTTATAGTTAACAAACTAAACTCTCCCAATCCACATATTAATACTTTGTATAAATTTTGAAGAAATTAAGGAAACATTGAGAATGCATAAAATGTACAGCTACCTAGTAATATCAAAGCCGAGTATTTAATGTATACATAAATCAATCTATAAGTCTGTGTATGGGGCAGAGAACATTTATGATATTTTGAACGTATAATGTGTTTAGTTACTACTCTGGGATTAATTAAATTTAAAAGAGTGTAAAGAGTTTTTCCACAGTGCTGCAGAAGCAACAGAATAATTAATGTATCCAGCCTTTTGTGTTTATACATATTGTTAGGAAGCACTAAAATGTGTGCTCTTCTATTGAGCTACATGACTATATTTGAAATGTACTTTTCCAGCTATTCCACCAACATACTGCACATTTTCTATAAAGCCTTGCAAAACAGATGTTTGTTTTCTCTATCTGGATGTTAGTGTATGTTTCTAAAGTGTGGTGTGTTGACCCTGGCTGAAGACCAGGTGCCCATCAAAACCGCTCAATCACTGCCCTCCTCAGACACACAGGGGAGAGAAAAGATAACAAAAGGCTCATGGGTTGAGATAAGGATGGATAAAAATCACTCACCAATTACTGTCTCAAAACAGACTCATCTTGGGAAAATTAGTTTAATTTATTGCCAATCAAAATCAGACTAAGATAATGAGCAATAAAAACAAATCATAAAACACTTTCCTACATCTTGCACCTTCTTCCTGGGCTCAACTTCATTCTTGATTTGTCTACCACCTCATTAGCACAGGGGTCAAGGAATGAGGATTATGATCAGTTCATCACAAATTGTCTCTGCTGCTCCTCCCTCCTTAAGAGGACTATTAACAGTCTTCCCCTGCTCTAGTGTGGAGTCCCTCCCACGTAAGACAGTCCTCCAACTCCTCCTCTAACATGAGTCCTTCACAGAGGCTGCAGTTCTTCCCAAACTACTCCAAGCATGGTCCCCCACAGAGTCAGCATCCTTTGGATGTCTCCATCTGCTCCAGCATGGGGTCCCCCACAGGCTGCAGGTAGATATATGCTCAACCATTAACTTCCATGGGCTGCAGTGGGACAGCCTGCATCACCATGGTCTTCTTCAGGGGCTTCTGGGGGACCTCTGCTCCAGTGCCTGGAGCACCTCCTCCCCCTCCTTCACCTTCCTGAAAATACCTTTCTTTCACATATTCTCATCTCCCTCTCTGACTGCAATTGATTCTGGTGGCTTTTTTTCATCCTTTCTTAACTATGCTATTCCAGAGGCACTACCACCATTGCTAATGGGCTCAGATTTAGCTAGCAGAAGGTCCATCTCAGAGCCAGCTGGAATTGGCTCTGTCAATCTTGGGGGACACTTCTGGAAGCTTCACACAGAAGCCACCCCTGTAGACCCTGGCTACCAAAATCTTGCCACACAAACCCTATACGGAAGGGATTTCCAAGGAAATAAGAGTTCAAGGTGAATTATAGGAAAGGAGGCGTGTTTCTGAGTGGAGATGCAAGAAATAAGATAAAACCAGCATTAGACCTGGATGTGTCCAAATATCCAAACTGTGTGAAGAAAAGGAAAAGTGAGAGACCGTAATGATCAATTTGAAAAGTAGATCTTCCTTCCAAGAAGGCTGTGTAAGTAGATGATGACATTGCTGCTGCAATGGCTTATGTAGACCAGGGGACCATAGAGAACCCAAAACTGTAGTTTTTCTGTAGTATTGTTCCAACACTGTTTTTTCTATGATCAATTCTCCCCATCAAGGCACGCAATATTTACCTTGATGATCACTGGCCAATACCTTTGTGTGTAACCTGCTGATGGAGTGACACATTGAGTGAGGAAATAGACACTGAAGGTTTTTTCTGTTTCTGTTCTAGAACTGAGGTTTCAGAGCGTGGAAGGGATAGGAAAGAGGAGGACATGTGAAGAGAGGGGCACTGCAAAAGGAGTCACAACCCATTACCTATTATGACCGCTGTCCTAGTGGCCTGTGTATGCAGCTATAATCGAGAATCCAGATGGTATGAGTATCAAAAGCAAAATTTTCAAAACTCCTGCACTGCCCACACACAGCTTTGAATATTGACCTGGAATTTGGAGCAAATGAAAGGATTATGTTGATTTCTCCACCCTTAATAACTGAACCCAGAGCCAAAGAGAGAAACAGCTTTGTTTATCCATCTGGCACCTCAATAGCTTCTCCATTTAATAGGTTGGATTTTCACTTTTGTTTCTGCTAATTAACTAATCTTTCCAAATTGTTTGTTACCCTCCCTGAAAATGTGATCAACCTTGTCCCTACTCAAATGAACTAACATACCCTGGAGCTGAGCAGTCTTACTATGCTGCCGGGTTATATGGTTGGTGCCATTTGGAGGGTTTTCTCAAAATTACCGTTGAAGTCATGTTACACTTTTGCATTTTGTTTTTACTGTATATTGCTATCTTTAAATGCAAAATCCTAATTTAGTGACTAAAAAAGAAAACCTAAGCTTGGATTTTTAGGTGCCTTATAAAGAAAATGTATGAGCATGAAATAATCAGACAGCAACCACATTATTGCAACAGGAAGATATAAACACTGATACAGCAAATTAGAAGGAAGTGTTAGTCTTTAACACATAGAGAACTTGGGCAGCAGTTGAAGAAACTTGCTGTTCCCTGCTTCTGACTTCAAATCTTTCCTTTCCTCCTGCACACACAGGAGCAAAACCAGCCAAGAATCTGATGGACTTTCAGACAGTTCTTAAACCCCACTCTGAAGCTTCACTGGATAATTGGTATATCTCTCTGTCACAGTGATCTACACTAGAGCTAGGCAAAGGCTGAGTTTTGCTAGGGCTGTTCATAGCTGAACTATATCATAGCATGATCAACTGAGTCTTCCTCTGTTATCTCTGGCTTCCTCAAATGAGTCCAATAGGGGAAAAAAAACCCAAAAAAAACCCAGAAGGAGCAGCTCTCAATAATTCTAGGCACGAAGCACTCACCAGATGCCTCTGTGATTCTCCATCCTACAGAAGTTGTTTTTTTCTTGTCAGACTTCAGAGTAACAAGGCTGTTTATCTCAAGCTGTTTACATAGTATCCAGTAAGTATTGAGGGTTTGGTGCTTTTTAATAAGAAGTCAAGGGGATTTCTGCCTGCTTAAGGTCATAATCATGATAGAGCAGACAAGGGAAGGAGAGCTCAATGGTTTTCAGGCTTCCAATGAGGAAAAAACAAAGGCACTGAAAAATCAACTGTTTTTCTAGGGTAACTTAAGTCCTTAAATGGCTTCAATAAATCATATAAGTACAACACATAGAAAATAACCCAAAAGACTGATCAATCCTAGTCATCAGAAACATGCCCTAACAGTAGGAAAAAACTACCCACATCATAGACTGGTTCATTTGGCACAATGTCTTAATGACATATATATATTTATTTTAAAATTTGTTTATCTTCTGCAAGTCTGATAAAACCTCACAGAGCCAAATTGCTTTGCCATTTTTACGTGCACTGGGAGCTCCAGCCATACTAAAAAAAGAAACCAAAAAAACCCCATACATATATATATACTAAAGATTGAACATACCAGGAACATCCAGAAATAATTCTTGAAGAACACTTCCTGAGAAGGCAGCAGGGGTGTGATGTGCCAGGCTCATGCCAAGATGGCTCTGTAGTTTGTTCTTGGGATGCAGGTGAATCTTACCACCTGCAGCTAGCCATGCACGTTTGTATACCACTTCTCTCGCAGCAACAGAAATTACAGGGCAGAATTATTTTAAGTAACCTCTCCAGGAAAGAAAGCAACAGCTACTCCGCTGTTGATAGTTTCTGCCTTGATGTCAACGCAGCAGTTCAAATGACCAGTGGTATGCAAACTGGCTGTTATATGCCTGAATCTCACTCTCTCTACTATAATGATGCCCTTTCATCTAGTTTCATTAATTTTCCACCAATGTTGCCTAGTGCATAGCACATAGTGCTAGAATAACTCCTGAGCTCAAGCTACGCTTACCTTGGTAAGCATGTTCTTTTGCTTTTATCCTTTTTTTTATTTCTCCTCTAGCAAATTTTTTTCTATGTTTGTTCATATATAAGTAATATCCCAAAATGTTAAGTTAATGCATAGCACACTGTTTTATATGTTTCAATTATCTCTTTCTAGATGAACGTCTATGATTATGAAAAATGTGCATTTATTTTGCCCATAACAACAACTTGCTTAGTGCCACAGACATTTTCTATTTGGAAAAAAATGTGCTTTGAAGAACATCCTCAAGTTACGTGCCTTTCTTCTGAACTCCAGCTTCCTCTTCATTTACTTCATTTTAATTGCTTTCACTTAACTTTTATATATCACAACACTAATAATCTGTAAATCTGCATACTACAATCTCAATATTCCAACTCTCATAGGCCATTATGCTTAGCCCTACCTAGCTGAGATACAAGCACTAAAATAAGCTGTTACCCTTGCTGGTGCAATTATCTTTACCAGTAGTTATCACAGAATCACAGAAT
>VZTU01006429.1:45175-71521 GCA_013400835.1 Zapornia atra | reverse complement strand
GTTACACCAAACTGCAACATCACATGAGAAAAAAGAAACAACCTGAAATGGACTCCATTGTGTGAGAATATGAATGTGGATTATACACATTCAGCAGATTATGAAAACATGTTTTAGATTTATAGTATCCACAAGTAGCTATACATTAGTTAATAAATGATATATAGGATCTTAAACTATACTAAAACCCTTGAGGAAATGGTGATGATAAATATTTTTCTATTTATAGCATATCAGTACATATTAGGCCAAAAAAAAACCAAACCCAAAACTCTTTGGTACACAGGACATTAAGAGTATGTTTGGACTGGGAAAAACAGTAGGAAGTTTTTGACAGCCTCTTGCAAGGAATCAGAGTTGCTGAGGCAGAAGAAATCCTGAGAAAATATGATATAGCAAGACACAAAGCAAATCACATGATCGCTGAAGCCATATTTTCATTACAAAAGTACAAGTCTATAAATAATTTTCATATTGAAACACTCACTGGAAGAATGAGTGATGTATGAGGAATAGAAGAGACGAGAGAAGTGCAGAGCACCTGATTTGGAGGTGCAATAAGTAGACAAGCTGAGTTTGCTGTCTTTTCAGTGCAAAAATCATAATTTTGCAGATAAACTGATGATAGCACTAGCTTTAGGGTTCTTCACGGGTTAATTATATCAAACAAAAATTATTATTTTTTTAAATCATGCAGTATATTTCTACATAAATATAAACAAATAGTTGAGAAGCATTATGGGATTCTGTGTAGATGGGAGAAAGAAGAGAAAAATAGGGCTAGGAAACAACTGAGCTTTCCAAATCAGAGGTTCAACAAAAAAATCTGTGAAGCTCTTTTTTGTCATGCACAATCAGTTAGAACTAGAAGCAAAGTAAAACCTGTCTCTTGCATAAATTTCAAGCAAGAATAATCATTGAACAGCATGTACCTACAAGAAGCAGCAAACTGGTTGGGAGTTCTTGGCTGAGCATTTAGACAGAGAAGAAAACGCTGAAAATGAGGGCAGGATTTTTTCCCATGTAAGAATGATTTACCATATGAAGAATCCACCAAGGTCTACAATGCATCAGACATGACGGAGAGTAAAAGATAGGTTAGTTTCATGTTGGCTTTTTTTCTGAAATATAATGTTCTAGTGTAAGCAGTTACCAAATAGTGGAAGATCGGGAGTTGTGCTTCATTGTGGGTCTGACATTGCCACAGTGTTATTGCGCTTCATTCCTTACAAATCTAAAGAATCTCTTGTTTTCTTTATTTTGTGTAAATGACAATAAGAATTAATTTAAAACATTATGTGAAAAATGCTCTGAAATTAATGAATAAATTGTTAAATTACAAAAATGTGTCTAAGATAGCTGGGGGCTACAAGCTAACAAGTAACAACTCTGAATCAAATTTAGTAGCTACAAAATCTTCTCGGTTCATTTAATGGTATAACTATCCTGTCAAACCAAAATAAAAGTCTGGCAGCTTCTTTAAAGAGATCTGATTCACTTTGCAATACAAAAAGAACATTTAGTGTCACACTGAGATTTAAATGTCCAGACATGAAGGAAGGGTTGAAACCTTTTTGAAAAAAGCAAATTTAATTTGGTACATTACTCTAATCCCTGAAGACTTGACTGACTGAGTGATTTTCTATAGACAAAAGATTCTTAAACTGTTTCAGAGCCAGATCACAGTTTTGGTCGGGCTGCAATTCTTCCCATTTCCCAGTCTCTCTGATTATACTTCTCAAATGTCAGTCTTTGCCTTTATCTCTTCTCAGGTTGAATCACACAATTCTCCCACTGTTAGACTGAACTTTTAACAACAGTGCCCTGTATGTCAGCTGCACTAGCATGTTACATCTTCAGGGCTTTATTGCCTGAGGGATTCGACTTCTGGGAACTATGGACAGTGATCAGTATGCCCAAATACTTCTCTTAAAAGCAGATTTCATTATTTATGCATTTTCAAACTTTTAAAAGGGAGAAAAAAATCACCCTTTATCAAAAGATTTTGCACTTTTTAATCTGTAAATTTGTTGACTAGACATTTACATACTTCATAACAAGTTATGTAAAGTGAATATTCTAATGTCAATCTTGATAAAAGAAGCTCAGAGTCATCCACTGAATAAGAATATTTTTTTCCCCCCGATTTTATTATTAAAGGCTACAGGCTTTGCACTACACAGTCTTTGGAAGTGTTAGGGCTTACCCAGTTTAGCTGGAAACCCAAGAGAGGTGAACAGACTGTGATAACTGATTCTTTAAAAACAAGGCCAAGTGTACTTTAGAGCAAGGGACAGGGACCTTCATTGCTGCTGCACTCACTCCATTGAGGTAAATAGGGTGCTGAGGGACTCATTGTTGCACCCACCAACTCCCTGCTTGACAAACACTGTCACCATTAAACTAAGCATGAGGAGTGACCCTGTAGGTGAAGCATAACAAAAGAAATGTGGTAGATACTTACAAAACTTCTTGTAGAACAATTTTGTGATACTAATGAGACTTTCCTCCATTAATCTGTAGGATGAGTGTCAGTACTACTAAAAATTACAACTGTAAAACTTGATGAGACTGGTTTACTCAGATTTTACTGAAGCTTAAGTTCTTGTGTCCAGATATGTCGTCTATTTCCTTATACCTGAAACAGAATTTAGACTCTTGCTACCTCCCTTGACTTCGACACGTCAAAAGTTATTCAGTAAGCTGATAAAACTAAGGATACCATTGCTTGTTAATGATTTTAGTGTTTATTTTTTCAGAGGATGCTTTATATTGCTTTTCCTAAACTAAGTGCTTTTTTGTAGTACATTAAATAAACTTCATAAAACAAAATCCTTAATCATGAGGTCAATGTATGGCATTTATAAATTGCTGCATGGTAGCTCCATTTCCCTTTCAAACTGCATTACATTCTGGTGCCTGACTGTACTATATTGATTTGTGCCATTTTTTACAATTCTGTAGACTTCAGACAAAAGATAGCTGATGAAGAACTTTTTAGGCCTAAGACGTTTAACAGTCCAAATTTATAAGCTCCTTTCTCCCTGTTATACCCTATTCAAAATATGAACCTTCATTTTAATGAAAAAGCAATTAATGCGTAGAAAACTCCTTGCATAAAATATGTGCATTTTTTACTATAGTTGGGGCTAATACTGATTGTGTTCTTAATATCAAGAAGAAAAGATAAACCTGCAACCATCTATATGCTCATATATGCTCGCTACGGTTTAAGAGACATTTACTGTGCAATTCTGACAATGAAGTCTCATTTTAAGAAAACCATGAACACCAGCATTAGAACAGAATTTGATACATCACAATAGCTCAGTGATTTTCAACCATTTCAGGTAGTCTGGTCGACATAGCTAGTCTAGTAACAGATGTAGTAGAGTGTAGAGTGTGTCTGTGAAAGCAGTATCATAAAATCTATTGTATCTGATGAGTAAGAATATTATTCCATAGTCTTGTTTAAAAAATGGTAAAAGTGAAAAAAAGGTGAGAATTTATATCTTTCTTCAGAGGAAGGTAATGGAGTAATAAAATTCCTTTACTACATTGCATAAATCAGTAATGATTATCAGATTACTTCTTAACAGATACTACGGGAAATCCTAAAATAAGCAACACAGTTACCATATTAATAAATTTTTGCATAATTAACTCCCATGGACATAAAAGAGGCAGAAAAGTATGTGGTTTATTGCTCATCCGCCAAGATAAGGAGGAATCTGTCCATAATGATGAAAAAGGAACAGTTATGAAACATTAAATTAATGTTGTTAAAATGTACTAGACTAAGCAACAAAATACTGAGTCATTCCATCCATAATGATATAATGAAATAGCTAATAATCTCACCTATCACTAATGTTAAAATTTATTACTGTGGAGTAATTGAATATAGATAAAAGTAGAAAGAAGCAGTAGTATCAGTATAGTCAATATTAATATACTAATACTTCATGCAAATACCTATTAAAGTATTGAAATATTACCTTAAATTTATATTTTTGAAGCTAACTCAAAATATACAGTACAAGAATTAGGTGAAACAAACAGATAAGATTCATATATTAGAGTCAACAGATTAACAACGTAATTCATCTTCATCTCTTTCAGGCACACAAATGCAGCCATGTAGTCCCAACTAGCCCCAACACTTCAGTTAATGGATAAGTACCCAGAGAAGGTATTTATCCCTATTCTAAGATAGCTGAGAAAAAACCTAAGCGTGAATCCCCCTTTTAAGGACCTAATTCTTGGATGACTGTGGAAGAAGTCTAGGTACTTATTTTAGTTTATATGCCTGAATATTTAGAAAGCTAAATTAGTAAAGATGAAGTGTGACTGAAATCACAGAATCACCTGGGTTGGAAGAGACCACAGCCTAACCCTGCCTAGTACACCTATAGATCATGTCCTTCAGCACTTCATCTACACACCTTTTAAATAACTCCAGGGATGGTGACTCCACCACTTCCCTGCACAGCCTGTTCCAATGCTTGACAACCCTTTCAGTAAAGAATTCTTCCTGATACCTAACCTAAATCTCCCCTGGTGAAATTTTAAGCCATTTCCTCTTGTCCTATCACCTGTTACCTGAGAGAAGAAACGACCAACCCCAACATCTCTGCAATCACCTTGCAGGTAGTTGTAGATAGCAATAAGGTCTCCCATCAGCCTCCTTTTCTTAACACTAAAAAGCCCCAGCTCCCTCAGCTGTTCCTCAAGAAACCTGTGCTCCTTCACCAGCTCATTGCCCTTCCTCTGGACATGCTCCAGCATCTCAATACCCTTCCTGTAGTGAGGGGTCCAAAACTGAACACAGTACTCAAGGTGCAGCCTCACTAGAGCTCAGTACAATGGAACTATCACTTCCTGACTCCTGCTGGTTACAGTCTTCTACACATTAAAAGAAGAAAAAAGTCTGAAAACTTTCCATATCCAATTTGTGCATTCCACATCTCTATAAACCAAACCACGCTTATAGGTGAATTGGAGCTATTGTAAAGAAATTAAGTGGGTACTCTGATATGAGATAAAATAATTACTCTTGAAAAACTTGTAGTCCAGAGGATATACCTAAGTATCTAAAAATATAGAGACATATTCTGGATCATCAAGACTAAATGCTAGGGACCATTAAACTGTGTCAGCACCTCACAGAACTTCTTCATAATTATCAGCCAGTGTCGTTTAATATCTTACTGGCTTAGGGTTTTGTTCTGGGGTTGTTTTTTTTTTATTAGAAACTGAACAGGGGTATTAATATACATAAAGTGCCTTTTTTTTCCCATTGTACAGTCCATATCTGCTAAATCATGTCAAAACTGTTCTGATTACATTGTCCAGAACATAACCACCTAAGATAACAGCAACAATAATAAGAAAAAAAAACAGTTTGGACTTCTTTTTCTCTATTACTTCTATTTCTTGTAATTATTTTCTATAAGCTGATTAAATGAAGAAAATATAGAACTACAGACTATCATATCTCATAGCTCGCTTCATTATATTCAACTTCTAATGATGAAAACCCATAGCTGAAGAATCTGATACTCTCTTCCACAGATATTTGACATAAGTGCTTTTCCCAAAACCCATAGCTGAAGAATCTGATACTCTCTTCCACAGATATTTGACATAAGTGCTTTTCCCAAAACAATGAGTTAAAGTTATTAATCTATTTTTAATACTCTCTTCAGTACTTCCAAATGTGCAAATACTCAGCTGAGCAATCCACACAGCTGTAAAGATTTTCACTTTGTTTAGGAACCCTCCCCATAAGTCTGTCCCCCTGACTCCTTTCCCAAGAACAAAAGATGTCAAAATGAAGTAATCAATGCTTTATTTTCATAATATCTACTGTGGGGAAGAGGAAGATTTAATGTGTTATATTTTTGGAAGTTATTTTACATATAGTTCTTGAATTTGCTCTTTCAGTATTATATAGTTTTAAAGCAATAGAGATAATTTCATATTTCCTAACCAAACCCTATTTTCATAGTATTTATATTTTCCTGCTTTAATTTATTCTTTGAGCTATAGCAGTGTATCAGTTGTAAATATATACCTATGTATATACATCTATATCCATGTACAAAAAATACTTTTAAAATTTTATTGTTATGGTTCTGTTACATGTCAAAATACTTATTTTTTCTAGATGTTCTTTAAGAAATTACTTAAAGTTCTGAGCTTATTTTTATTGCATTGAAAGCCATATTTTTCACTGGGGCCTTAGTGGTTTTTCTTCTCCAAATTCCTTGCTGAACTTTTCCTTCAGAATCTGATATGATTTTAGAAGTGCAATATTTTTCTTTACAGAACAATGGGAGAAAGTGTTATGCACCCAGTGATGTCCACTATCACTCATGAGATGGGCTAGGTGATTGAGGGAGTAGCCTGTCTGCTTATCAAATGCTATTTACAGGATTACAGGCCACCCACAAAATGAAGAAAAATTCTTGTCAGTCAGCCCACCATGACTCCTAAAAAAATCACTTAGAATGCACGTAGCTACACTGTGTCTTTATTAGCTGTTCATATGATAAATTACTCAATGTCTACATCAAATAAAGTCATACTGAGTAGAGACTTGATCAGATCTTACAGTTCACCACAAAGAAATTCATATGCATGTGTTCTTCTGTGATGTTGTAAACCCTGTCTGTCAGCCACTCTACAGGCTACCAGGTGATACACGATGCTAATTCCTTCCAGCCAGTCAGAGGCTTTATCATGCCTGACATACCCATTCAACACTCAATATTTCTTCCTACTTGCTGCACACTTAAACCCACCTGAATAGTTTCTATTAATATGGAGTTAGATTAAAACCAAATTATATATTCTTTATTAAAAAGCCAACTTTTTGTTAGTACCCTGCCTGGAAATTGTCTAACCAAGGGTTTAGGTCATCAGTATGGTTGTAGTTTATTTAGTATTTGCATAATCATGTCTTCCACTGGTTATGTGAAGTATTTTTCAAATTATATTCTGCTCAAAAGACATTTAAAAGTCTCTGACTACACAGGAACTAGTGTTACTCTCTTTACAAGAATCCCTTACTGTTAGAGCACTTTCCTAGAAAATGGGAGGCTGATAATCAGTCCCTACTTCTCTTTGAGAGACAAAGGTCTAAAAGCATTCAATGTGCCTAATTTTAAATAACTCACCCATCAATCACATAGACGCACAAAAGACAGAAGTCATAGCTGGGAAGCCTTTATTAACTCAATCCGTTTTATCTACAAGTCTCGTCTTATAGGGAGCTAAAAGCATCAGAGGGAAACAATAAATGCATCTATAGTACTTCTCAGGGTGATTTAAAGAATGTATTAACTGATTGTTTCAAGTAACTCATGAAAATTGTGTATGAATCAGAAAAGATCAAGCTGTACTTGACTTTTCTGCTCATGTCCCAGGAATAGTTTTAAGATAACAGTAGGGTTGCATATCCTGAAGGTAGTCACAATGCAATAAATTTCACTGGAAATAGAGCATCTCATAAAACTGAACCTTGTCTTACCTCCTTCAAACAATTTTCAAGTGATTCTCGACATTCCCAGTGAAGTAACTTTGTCCAACCTGAACTTCTTTTGACCCAGCCTAGTACCATTTCCTCATGTCCTATCTCTGGTTACCAGGGACACAAAATCATTAGTTTTCCCTCTTCACCTAGAGGAAGTTGTAGACTCTTATGAGGGCACTCCTGAGACTTCTCTTCTCCAAGCTGAACAAACCAAATGACGTCAGCCACTCCTCCCAGTCTTGCTCTTGAGACCATTCACCATCTTGGTGGCCCTGCCAGGGCACACTGCTAATTCACATTTAACTTGTCATCAACCCAGCCCCCCAGATCTCTTTCTGTGGGGCTGCTCTCTGGCCTCTTGACCCCAAATCTGAGTGTATAAGCAGGACTACCCTGTGCCAGGTGGAGAATCTAGCACTTTCTCTTCCTAAATTTCATGTGGTTGATGATTTCCCAGCTCTTTAGTCTATCCTGATCTCTATGTAAAGCCTCTCTACCCTTGATGGAGTCCACCTCCTAGTTTAGTATCATCAGTAAACTTACTTAATGTATGTTTGATTCCTGCATCTAGATAATTTATAAAAACATTAAAGCACATTGACGCTATATACTGAGCTCTGGAGAACCCATTGGTGACTGGCCACCAGACTGATGTAACCCCATTTCCTGTTATAACTCTCTGACCCTGACTCATCAACCAATTGCTCACCCAAAATATTATGGACTTGTGTAGCAGTGTGCTGAACATTTATCCAGAAGGTTACTGTAAGAGACAGTGTGAAAAGCTATGCTAAAATTCCAAAAACACCACATCTACTGGCTTCCCATGGTCACCTAGATGGGTGACCATGTCATAAAAGGAAAGTAAGTGTCCTAAGCAGAACTTTCCCCTTGTGAACCCGTACTGGTTATGGACAATGACTGTGTTGACTTTCAAGTTTTTTTCAGTAATTCTCAGAATAATCTCCTCCAAAATTTTACCAGACCCTGAAGTGAGACTGACTGGCCTGTAGTTACCAGGGACCTACTTCTCAGTCTTTCTGAAAACTGGGACAAACAAACAAGTCATACATAAAGGATAACAGGAACGTCTGAGTTAAATCGGGTTGGACCCGATGATCTCTTGAGGTCCCTTCCAACCCTTATGATTCTATGATTCTATGATTAGTAGTTCACAGGTGGTGATTCAATGAAATATAATGCTGAATAGATTGATGTAGATGTAGCTGGAGACAATTAATATAACTTTAATTTGTGTATTTTAAGAACATATTTCTTTTGGATTTTAGTATAATATGGCAGTAACTGTGTGAGCTTTTTTGTGAAAGCAGCTACAAACCTTAGCCATAACAGTGCAACAGCCTTGAAGCTAGTGAAGATAGGGGAGTCATAAATAATGAGACTAATGACCAATCAAGAGACAGAGTATATCTTGTTTTCAGTTAAAAGGGGTCCTAACTAGTTTTTTAGAAATGTGTTTTGAGCTCAGGAATGTGTTTTGGTAACTATGGAGAAAATCATAAAGAGCGTGTGCTGAAAGGAAGACGCCTAGCCTTCATCCCTGAAGACCACTGGAAGACCCCCTGAGTGTCATTGAGCATGCTCTATCTGGGAGGAATTAATATAAATGACTTCTTAGAAAATAATTTGCATAACCCTGTCTTTTCTTAGAAATTATAATGAATATGCATATTTAATCTCTATAAATATGAGAAATTTGGCTTTAATGGGTGCACACATTCGGAGGAGCGATCCCCTGTGTGCCCGGTGCTGCAGTAAAGAATACCCGCTCAATAGTCACCAAGGCTATTGAGTTTTGATTCCGGCTTTCTGAGGCATCAGTGGAAATGAAAGTTAAAAAATCCAGGCTATACTGGTCAGTCATAAGGGTAAGAATATAAATTAAATACAAATGTTAAATATTAATTTAGGATAGATAAAGTTAGCTATGTTCAACAGAACCAAAAAAGTTTTAATTCCACTGTGCAAGGGCAGTGCCTTATTTGAAAGAACATTGGTATCAACTCATAACTAACAGGGAGCCATATTGAAATTAATAAGCAGAGAAACCAGTTGATACTCTTGTGGGCAGAAATGCCATTCAGAGAAAAACAGAAAAGTTGGGGGATAGGGATGACAGGAAGATAATGAAATTCAACAAAGCCAAATGCAAAGTCCTGCCCCTGGGATGTAATAGCCCCTGGGCAGTAATACAAGTTGAGGACTCTCATGGTTTCATCTGAGGTAGAGTTAATTATCCAGAAGCAGCTAAAAAGAAAAGGCACTGAGGGCGCTGGGGGACAGAAAGTTGAACATGAACCAGCAGTGTGCCTTGACAGCAAAGATAGGATCAGCATCCTGGGTATTATTTATGAGAGCACAATCATAGATCAAGGGCAGTGAATATATCCCTGTACTCAGCACTCATTAGATCTCATCTAGATACTGCATGAAGTTTGGGTCCCATAATACAAGACAGACATCAAAACCAGGTGTCCTGGTTCAAAAAAAGGACTGTGGTGGTTCAGCCCTAAGCAATGGCTGAGCACCATATGCCGCTCACTCAGTCCTGGAGGAGAAAAAGAGAGAGCCCCTGTGTGTTTGGATAAGGACAGTTTATTGACAAGATCACAGTAAAAAGGGAACAATAACAGCCCATGGCAAATCACACATAGCAGATAACACAGAGCCCTTTACTCAACACTGAACACTGCACCTATGTGAGGATGAACCAGACACCCCAGCAGCATTCAGACTGCCTCAGAGTAGCACAGTAATGCCCCTCCCTGACCAGCTCCTTTTATGGGGGAGTGATGCCGCATGGTGTGGAAAACAGACAAAGCTAACTCAGCTTACCTGTCCTGACTGCTTGGGGGAGTTAACTCTGTCCTAGCCAGAACAAAGACACCAAGTAAGTTTAGCAATTTGTTGTTACGATGGTAGGGTCACTAGACATATGCCTGAGGCTTGAACCAAAGAGCTTCTGACTGATTATAAGGAGAAAAGCCTTTTCCCCATGAGGACAGGAAGAAATGTGTTTTTCAAGGTGATTGTGGACCTGAGCATCCTGGTCTGTCCTCAACAGGTGGCTCTGCTAGGAACAGGCAGTTGGGTTCAGATGTCCTGAGGTCCCAACCTGAATTATCCCATGAGCCTAATATGAACGGACATGAGTGTGCATGTAAGTGTGTGTTGAATAGAACCTGCTGTCCATCCCCAACAGCCATCCTACTCATTAGATGAATGTTTGATTTCATGTCACTGAGCGATGTGGTTGTGTTCTTCTTGCTTGCTTGAAGACATGGGAATTCAGCCATAATGCTAGAACTAGTAACTAGCACTCAGTGGTATTTTCTACTGAGAAAATTATTAAGAAAATCAACTCCCTTTAGTGTTATATACAGTCATGGAAGGATTAACATACAGTCAGAAATTAGTTTACCATAAGTGAACACTTACAAGAAAAAGTCGATGTGGTTTAAGTTTATTGTGATCAATCATTCTTTGAAATGCATCTAGGGAAGAATAAACCCATGCACCAGTACAGGTTAGAGGGTGACCTGCTGGAAAGCCCCTCAGTGGAGAAGGACCTGGGAGTCCTGGAGGATAACAAGCGCTCCATGAGCCAGTAATGTGCCCTTGTGGCCAAGGCAAATGGTATGCTAAGGTACATTAAGTGTGGCCAACAGGTCACAGGAGGTTATCCTCTCTCTCTACTCTGCCCTGAGGAGGCCACATATGGAGTACTGTGTCCATTTCTGGGCTCCCCAGTTCAAGAAAGATGGAAAACTCCTGGAGAGAGTCTAATGAATGCCTACAAGTATGATTAGGGGACTGGATCATCTCTCTTATAAAGAAAGACTGAGAGAGCTGTGTCTGTTTAACCTGGAGAAGACTGAGAAAGAATCTGATCAATACTTACAAATATCTAAAGGGTAGATGTCAAGAGGATGGGGCCAGACTCTTTTTAGTGATGCCCAGTGACAAGACAATGGGCAACAGGCACAAACTGGAACACAGGAAGTTTTGTCTGAACATGAAGAAAAACTTCTTCACTTTGAGGGTGACAGAGCACTGGAACATATTGCCCAGAAAAGTTGTGGAGTTTCTCTGGAAATATTCAAAAGCTGTTGGAATGCATTACTGTGCAACTTGCTCTAGACGATCCTGTTTTAGCAGAGGTGTTGGACTAGATGATCTTCAGTGGTCTCTTCCAACCTCTATCATTATGTGATTGTGCTATGTGAAAGCTTCAGTCCATTTTGACAGAAAGAATTTACTACACATTAAAACTTTTCAGAGAAATAATACAATAATATGCAATAATATTGTAATATTCAATACAGTAAGTAGTACATACATTTTAACAAGTGCATAGCATAAACATGATAGTATTGACAAATATATAGGTCAGTTTGCAAGGCATTTCCATGTACTAGACTTAATAAGACATGAATGCAAATGGTAAATAAGAAATCAGTTTTTATTGAGTCCGATGGATATTTTTTTCTCCAGAGCATTTTAGTTGGATGTGACACACCTTTAACTATAGAAAACTCTTTTAACTTTTTCTAATTATTTAAAATAGGAAATGGCTCATATTTACATATATGGGATTGCCAAATTTACTGATTTTAGTTGATCTCGGAGTATGGGAAATTTTCTTTGTCACAGTGAATATTCTTTTCCTTTTCTTTAGCAGTAAGAAGTGTAAATCATATATAATAGATCTTATCTAGTATTTAATGTTTTCTGAGGTTCAAACTGCTGTGAACATGTCCTTTTTATCAAACAACTACAGAAAGAAATAAAATATCAGTATTAGTCACAGAGGTAGAATTTCTCAAAAATGTATTTCTATTCTTTAGAGAGCTGATTCTGCCTGACTCTCCAGTGGGAGGTCTGTCATTGACTTGAATAGCTATGAAGCCAAGCATGTTGAGAGAAATTTAGGTGGCTGAAATACTCTGTTAATGGATAATACAATTAGATATCAAAAAACCTTAGAATTTAATCCCTAGCTATTCTTCAGATCTCCAATAAATTACCTACTGGTGAGTGTCTGTACATTCTGTGAGATGCCATTCAGATATTTTTAGGAAAGCTTGACTCACAGTTGCCAAAAAATAGGTATCTGTGTCTTGCCAAGATGTCATAATGTCATGAACAGAGACACCAATTCTGTTCTCAGTGGTTTAAATTATTTCCTCCTTCCTTCCTCTTTATAACCAATCTAAACATTTGAACACATAGAATTAAACACTGGATTAATAACATTAAAAATTTTGGAAGAAACGATATCGTAATTTTGGAATATGTACTGTTAGCACTATATTGTGTGTTCCTCTAGTTTTTGATCAGAAGAACATTAATCCATTTTTCAAATCAGAAGAATATTAATCCACTTTT
Organism: Zapornia atra; assembly: GCA_013400835.1. Taxonomy (NCBI): domain Eukaryota; kingdom Metazoa; phylum Chordata; class Aves; order Gruiformes; family Rallidae; genus Zapornia; species Zapornia atra. The sequence continues at coordinate 58,575 of VZTU01006429.1, read as the reverse complement.
CAAATGGAAGCTATAAAAGTCAGGAGAAAAGTAAGAATGCTAAGTCCCTCTTGGTCTTTTCTACATCTTATTGAAGTTACTTAAAATTACACTAAGCTTATTGTGTCTAATTGTGGTGGTTCAGCCCCAAACAGTGGCTGAGCACCACGTGTGCTCAATCATTCCCAGAGGAGAAAAAGACAGAGCCTCCATGGGTTGGGAAAAAGACGGTTTACTGACAAATGCCTGTGAAAGTAGAACAATAACAGTAATGTCAGGTTGTGTGGAAAACAGGTGGGGCTAACTCAGCTCACCTGTGCTAACTCAGCTCACCTGTGCTGACTGCTTGGGGAGGTTGACTTTGGCCTGGATAGAACCAGAACACTAATGGGTTCTAGATGACCCACTCACCAGCAACCATGGGCTAGTTGTCATCAATTGTCATCAATTGTATCCACATTTGCATGTTAACTAAGATCAGCAGTGTATATTTTTAAATGAAAACCTGCTTTCCCACTATGCTTTGGTTCACATTATGGAAAAGCCTCAAGATGAAGCTGACATCCTCAGCTAACATCATCAAGTCCAATCACAAAGCTAACACTACCAAGTCCACCACTAAAGCATGTTCCTAAGCACCATGTCTATGCACCTTTTAGATACTTCCAGGGAAGGTGACTCAATCACTTCCATGGGCAGCCTGTTGCAATCACTTCCCTTATCCTGCTGGCCACAAAATTTCTGATGCATAAGAATTTCCATTTTGCATATGCTAAACAAGTGACCTCTTCTAAGCGTTAAGTATTATATTATATTTTTAATAATTCACCCATAAGAAGACTTGAAGTGTCAGTAAAGGAATACCACCAGAAAAGCTATTTAATCTGTGGATAAGGATTCCCATTTGTCATGCATGATTGGAATTTCCTGCTGGAAGAGTCATAGAATGGGGACATGAAATTGTAATTGAGGTTTTATTAAGAAAATAGCAAGGAAAAAATAAACCAAAATCATGCCAAAAGCCACACATTTTATATGGTTGGTCTTCTGGGTGTTAGGTTACCAGGACATGTAAGAGAGAAGGGAAACACAGAATCTTCCTATATTGAAGGCTGTATCCAGATAACACAACTCAATACTGGATTTTGAGTTTTCTCCAATTAGAGATTGTTGGGTTTTTTTTCAAGTTTATGTGAAAATTCATAACACACTTCTGAATAGGAAATAATCTAATAATCATATTTCTAAATTGACATAATAAATACAAATCAGAAAAAGGTGAAAGAAATATACCTATTCTTATTTACTTCATTTCTCTTAGTGAACCATCATAAATTTTAAAGTGTTTGTACCCCATATCTGTTTGAAAAAACCCACCACCACCAGCCCCAAAACAACCCCGAATCCCAAACTCAAACACCACAAGCATATTAAAGAACTAGGGAAATTCATACATTCCTTATAAGCAATGTGGCTGTAAAATAACCCCTAAGTATCAAAGTACTTATCAAGATGTATGTGAAGTAGAACTGGAGAAGTCAAGCTTCAAATATATTCAAAAGACCTCTATTTCCAAGCTGCAGAGGTTAAAAATCAGAGGATAATAATTAAAAACAGGTTTCCAGGGATTTACGCTGAGCAAAATGCTAGTCTAATACTTTCTGACTGGTTTCTATTAGATAGTCTACATATGGAGGCTATAATATTTAATATAAAATATATTTATTTGAATCTAATTGGATTTTTGATTCAGTGGAGTGATATGAGGCGTACTGAGTTTATGTACTTGTACACATGTACTTGTACACAAGTATAAACTGCACTTTGCAATTCAGTCCACAGTTCAGTCACAATCCCAACATGATCCCCATTACTGGTCTTTATAATATGCTCACTGTAACAACACAAGAGCATCCTGAGTTGCCAAGATATAATAGGTGTATCAAAGCCAGCTCAAGCTTCTTGCTCTCTTTGAAATTGTATTGTTACTTCAGTTTTTATACTCTGTCTGAGAAATGTTGATGCCTCGGAAAGCCGGAATCAAAACTCAATAGCCTTGGTGACTATTAAGCAGGTATCCTTTATTGCAGCGCTGGGCACACAGGGGATCGATCACTCCTCCAAATGTGTGCGCACATTAAAGACAAATTTCTCATATTTATACAGATTAATTATACATATTAATTATAATTTCTAAGAAAAGGCAGGGTTATGCAAATTATTTCCAGGAAGTCATTTACATTAACTCCTCCCAGATAGAGCATGCTCAGTGACACTCAGGGGGTCTCCTGGTGGTCTCCAGGGACGAAGGCTGGACGTCTTCCTCTCTTTCAGCGCATGCTCTTTATGGGTTTCTCCATGCTTATCTGGGCTTCCAACACCTGCACCGACTAGTTAGTTTTTCACTGAAAACAAGATAGACTCTGTCTTTTAATTGGTCGTTAGTCTCATTATTTATGACTCCTCTATCTCCTACTTCCTCTGGTTTCAAGGCTGCTGCACTATTATGGCTAAGTTTCGTAGCTGCTTTGATGAAACAGCTAAAGTGATTACAGCCAAGTTCTGCTAAAATCCAAAACTAATCTATTCCTAAAACCACACAAATTCTTACTTCTTTATCTTCAAGGCTGTTACTGTTGCATTGTTATGGTTAAGTTTTGCTCTGCTCTTGCAAGCAGCTTACACAGTTACAGCTTTCTCTTAAACTAGTCTATTCTGAAAACTATGAAAATTCTCATATTAAAGTTATATTAATTCTCTCTTATGCTACACCTATCTCAACCTATTCAGCATGATTACATTTCATTGAATCATGTATTTGCTCCAACAGGATGTTGGGTTGCATCAACAAAGGCATCACCAGCAGAGATAAAGAAGTCATTATTCTACTTTACTCAGTGTTGTCAAGTCACACTTGGAATACTGTGTTCAGTTTTGGTCCCCACTATGCAAAAAAGATGTGGACTGGCTGAAGACAGTCCAGAGAAGGGCCTCAAAGGGCCACAATCAAATGACTGGGAAGCCTGTCATACAAGGGAAAACTGGGAGAATCAGATTTGTTCAGCAGAGAAAAGGCTTAGGGGAGACTTCGTCATGGTGCTCCAGTACTTAAAGAGTGGCTATAAAGAAGATAGAGACTCCCTTTTTACAAGGAGTCACAAGGAATAGATGAGGGGTAATAGGTGCAACCTGATCCTGGTGAGATTCTGATTGGAGTCAGTAGGACAATTTTTTTGCAAGGAGAACAATCAGCCCCAGGGAAATGGCGAATTTCCCAAATTTGTACACTTTTAGGATACATTTGGACAGGGTGCTGAGCCATCTTGTGTAGACAGAGCTATTGACAAGGAAGATTGGACCAGGTGATGTTTGAGGTCCCTTCCAAGATGGTATTCTATTGTTCTAGTATTCCATTATTAGTTTAGTTTATCTCAGTTTAGCTTAGTTTATCTTTAACTTTCTTGGTTTGAACCTCCCCAGCAGCCAATACAGGAATGCTTTCAAATATCTACTGCATGTGCCTTTAAAAAGAATAGTAATATAGTAATATGTGATCAGCAGTATTTAGCTAGAAAAAAATACCTCAGCAAACCATCTTATTCTGCTAGATAATCTGTGTCATGTGGAAGAAAGACCAATTAAAAAGGTTAATTATAAACATGAATTGAAAAGAGCTATCATAACACAAGTATGTTGGAGGGCTATTTTAAAGTAGATTGAGTGGCATTTCAAGCTATTTCTTCATAATATCTATTACATGTAAGTAAAAAACTGATGTAAACTATCTAAGGAGTAAGTATACAACAGAACAGGAATGTGAATCTCAGTAAAGAGAGTCAGGGTAAAGTGAGAGATTCTGTGGTCGACCCTGTAATTGACTGAAAGCTAGATAGGGGGAAGATTTTTTGCTTCCTTATTCTTTGAAGAGTTTTTAAAGAAAAGGTACCAGTAGTACTGATGCTTTAGCTTACCTGGTAGGAAAATTGAATGTTGACTGAATTATAGTTTGGAAATGTAATGGTTTTGAGTGATTTCTAGGTTTGGGAATCAGAGCAGAATCTTTCCCTTGGAGTCAAAAAAAAAAAAAGAAAGCAAGCAATATGGTGCCTACTTGTTTAATTTTTATTTTTACTTCCACATCCTCTTGGGAAAAATCTGTATATTTTTTACAGTATAGAGCTCTGGGTGTTACACAGATTTGATTGGAGACAGACACTGAAACAGCTAAATAAATGCGTAGCTCCTAAAGAGGTGAGTTGAGGTGCATTTGATCTAACTTAATGTGCCTTACATAAACTAGAAATTGGATTAATATTGCTTGTTCATGCTTGAAGCACAGAAAATTGCTGAAAGGCAGATGTAAGGTGAGCTAAAAAACTAGAAATAAAATTCCCAATGGAAATAAGGATTTTCACAGTTCAATTTGGTCTCTTCTAAGATATGTCTCAAGATACTGAAGTGAATAACTCACATGAAGGAAATTTAAGAGTGTTATGTAGTTTGACTGTAGTATTAAATAGTCTAGAAAAAAGCAGAAATATTAAATATGTTTTTAAATTTGCATAATAAATATTTTTTCTTAATTTCCAACTAATGAAATAGCTGAAAAATCAAACAATCACAGAACGGTTTGTTTTGGAAGGGACATCAAAGATCATCTAGTTTCAACCCCTCTGCCATGGGCAGAGAGAACTTGCAGTAGACCACCTTGGGATTGCCCTGACCACATGCAAGATCCTGCATTTGGCTTTGTTGATCATCATGCAGTTTTCGTGGGCCCACTTTTCAAGCTTTCCAAGGTCCTTCTGGATGGTATCACTTCCCTACAGTGTGTTTACTACATAGCATGGTGTAGTCAGAAAACCTGCTGAGGGTGCACTCACTCCCACTGTCCATGTCACCAGGAAAGGTATTAAACAGTATTGGTCCCAGTACTGACCTCTGAGGAACGCCACTCATCATTGATTTCCACCTGGGAATTGAGCCATTGCCCACAACTCTTTGAATGCGACCATCTAGCCAATTCCTTATACACCAAGTGCTCCAATTTAGAAACAATATCATGTGAGACACAGAGTCAAATGCTTCACACAAATCCAGATAGATGTTTCTCTTCCTTTATCCACCAAGGCTGTAATATCACTGCAGAAGGACATCAAATTTGTTAGGTACCAGTTTACCGTTAGTGAAGCCTTGCTGGCTGTCATCAACCATCTTATTTTCCATGTGCTTGAGCATAGTTTCCAGGAGGATCTGCTCCATGATCTTGCCGGGCACAGAAGTGAGACTGACTGGTCTATAGTTTCCCAGATCTTCCTTTTATCTCTGTTTAAAAATGAGGGTTATGTTTCCCCTTTTCCAGTCATTGGGAACTTCACCGGACTCCCATGACTTCTCAAATATGATGGCTAGTGGCTTAGCCACTTCATCCACCAGTTCCCTCAGCACTTGCAGATGCATCTCATAAGGTCCCATTGGTGTTTTGCATAGCCAAAATATAACACAGGATGAACATGAATCATTAATGAGGAGAAATATTTGAAAAAAATGGAAGATGAATGAAAACCTATTATTTGAAACAACTGCTAAGATTTAACAGTCTTGTTACTTTTTAATTGGGGCAAAATGAGGTAGAAGAAAACAACATAAATCATAAAATGCTAAACCTTGATTACCTATACAGAAGAATGACTTAGGCATAACCTTATTTTATCATCTAAATAACAGTATGAAGATTAGTTTGTACATTTCCTATTATTTATTTGTCACAAAAGAGGAATTATTTGGGTCAGTTCTCATTTATAAGGAAGATCAAGCTGTTTAAATCAGAGAGAGTAAAGTCAGTTTGCCTTCTCCAACATCTTAAAAACAGACTTATTAATTAATTATATCCAGGGGCAGGTCTTACCTGGGGAATAGTGAGATCTGTTCCCAGCAGAATTTAATATCCTTTCATTAAAGCAATATGACCCCCAGCATCTTTCTGCCACTTGTTTTTCTCTTGTACTAAGCTTGAACAGCATACATTCTATATCACTGAGCCCAGCTCCAAAACAACCCGGAATGGGAAATATTTAATTGGTTTGTGGAATCAGTGAAAATAAGTTGTCTTTGAAGACTTCAGGAGGAAGAGCATGTCTGAATAACCTGGGTGCCTAATTTTCTTAACTACAATTTTCTGTTTAATAGCTTTTAACAAAGTTTTGATTCCTACCTTAGGTTGCAGGCTTTTCAAAACTGTTTTTAAAGTCACCAAAACCTGTACCTTGACAGCATAGGGGTGAATGACGAAAATACCAACTCTCACATTATATTTTTCTGGTGATTATTGTGAATAGAGAAGGAAGAAAAAAGGTAATTAAAATAAAATGTCAAGATTAATTTCTGAATAACTCCATCACTGATTAAAATCTAAAAATCAGGGAAGGGGGAGTGACCACATAAAATTCCTCTGAAGCTTTGCAGTTGATGAGTCATTGTATGTGCACTTATAGGTCTTCTAATTTTTAACTCCTTTCTTATTTTTGCAAAGATTGTGACTGAAAGGCCTTCCTTTAGTCAAACTTGCTAATGGATACTACAGTTAATGGCAGGCAGATTGTATATAGGATGATGGTATCAGCTTCACATCTTTAGGAAAATGGGATAAAAATAGTAATTTTGATCCTCTATAGAATGTCTCCCAGTACACAGAAGACTGTTTAAACTGCAAGTTAGAAGAACATGTCCATGCACTCTGATTCACCCTATTTTGTGTAACCACAATTTTGTAGTTGTGTAACAGTCCCTGTTAAAAAGAAAGAAGAAAAAAACCAATAGAATACATCATCAGAAGCTGTAGGTGGCTTTAATTTCAGATTCTGATATATATTGTAGTTGATTATGATGCTGTCCCTGCAAGTTTGCTTATATATGCCAGCTATACTTAAATAATTTACATCTTCATGATCTCAAGTCAGGTTCATTCCTAAAGAAACGTGGCAAATTAAGACATATGATGTATCTGAACTTATATCTTGAGAGATTTCATTTGAAATTCACTGAGATTTCAATTTCTTTTATTTACCTACCCTTTTAAAGGTTTGAAATATTATACATGGCAGCATAATAATATAGATTTAATTTTAGGAGTTACCCATTCCTTCTGCTTTACAAAATGTGATAAAATTTAATTTCTATAAACAATGATTTTTCAAGCCAGGACAAATCAATCAGTTTTCCAGAAAACAAGCAGAAAAACCTGTTATTAATAGTTTCATGTGCAATGTGCACATAGAAAATACTGTAAGAAAAACCAGCAAAAATACTGGGGAATAAAGTTCTCTCTTTTTTTTTTTTTAAAATCCTTTAGTATATTAATAACAGAGGATATTGGCAACTATATGCAGCATAAAACCAGGCATTTCTTCCAATTAAATTTACATATCCTTATGGACACCATGCCAGATGGCTGTTCAACACTTTTTCTTTCAAATTTCATGTGAGAGAAAGGAAAAATTTAAAGAACTTGAAGATATTTTTGCTGACATTGTAGTTTTGTTGTCTTAAAGCATGATAAGGTTTTCTAACCTTGTGGGCAACACATCCCACAGGGTAGCTTTTCACTGGAGAGATGTTTGTAAAAGATGTTTAAGAGATGTTTTTAAGATGACAACAAAAAAGAACATGAGCACTTGGTGTTTTATAAGCATTTCTATTGTTCTTTCAACATATGGCACTATAAACAAATGCAGTTTTCTGACTTACTTTAGCTAAAGGACTACTGAAGGGTGCTTTTAAATTATCTGAGTTTAAAAGGTCACTCTAACTTTTGTTTCTCTTTAGTTCAGAAGCAAAATAATGAAATGGAAAGAAAGAATCTCTTTCATTTCCACAGTAGGGAAGTATTTTCTTTTTTTCTTTCAAAGTATGAAGCAGTCTTGTGTAAATTCAAGTGAGAGATGGGTGCTGTGTTTGGAACATTACACTTGGTAGTGATGAAGAAATGTGTCAGATCACATAACAGGTGAGTAGCACAAATAATTCCCATGATCCAGCTGAGAAGTGAGGCTCATATCTGGCTCTTCTAAATGTAAGACACCAGAGACTTTGCATCTGCACAGCACTGAAGCCTGTCCTTAGCTCTATGATCTTGCTCACACATTGCAGCTTATTCCCCAATGAAAAATCAAATTAAGTTGATCAAGTTTGTTTTGATATGTGACTGTGCCTTAAATGAATGAAGCACAAGAGCAGGAGTGGAGTAATCTGCATAAACTTTGAAGTGCTTACTTTTCCATCTGTACTGCTATTTATATTTAACAAATACATAGATATGTCTTGTTTATGGACTTTTTTGAGTCATTTAGTGAGTTCTGAATGCAACTGAATTATGCTGAAGGGATGATAGAATACTTCTGCTATGCAGATGTACCAAGTAGCAATGCTTCTAACTGTTGGATATTTGTAAGTGAGAAGGTCTCATTGTAAAATGCATGGGTAATTTACAAACGTATGAAATCTTCCTGCAGTATAAAACCAACCATTGCATAATGTTTTCCTAAAATGTCACTGAGGCTGACCGATTTGTGTTGTCAGTAGTTTAGTTTTTGGAATATTCTCTGGATAGCTCTGCGTCCCATGACCCCTTTTCTATTACCTTTTTCTTCTCAAGCTATGGAATAAATAAAAATGCTTTCTTCTCCAGCCACCTTATGTGTATGTTTGGCTCCTGTGCTGTCTGCATGAAGTTAATCTACTTTTTAAAAGTGTTTTCTGGTAAAAAACACAACAAAGAAACAACCACCACGGTATGTTTTAATTTGTTATTTTGATTTTCTTTTTATTTTATTATTATTTTGGACCTTCTTCTCAGAGGTCTTGGGAAAAGATTGATTAATATAAGACTTTATGTTACTATCATAAGAACAATAGAACAGCATATAAATAATTGAAACAGAGATTATTAAGAAGTCTCAGTATCTGTTTCTGTCCTCATTAGTATTCTTTCTTCATAGAAAGTGAGTTATTTGTTTTTGGTGTTGTGGTTGGTTTTTGTTTTCTTCCCCTCTATAACAACATTTCTTTTCCTTATATATGAGGAATTAAGATTCTGTGTCCCCTTCTAATGATATCAACTACAAAAAGAACATAAAAAAATCACCTGTGTTCTCATGGAATTTGGAAAAAATGTCCATTAATGCCCTGAGGCTGTATAATACAAATTAACCTGTTTGCTTCAAGGAAGTATAAGCACAATATCACACTCTCTCCTGGATGTCTCCAAGGGAAGATGCAAACCACACTGTATTGTTATTTTCATTTGTGCTGAAATCTGTCTTGGCATTGCCATTCAGCATGAAAACAGAAGTTCCCCTTTTATTCATTTTTGCTTCTGTTTTTGGACTATTCAGAAAATAAATTATGCAAAATATCATCTTGAGTGGCAATTAATAAGAAATTTTCTGCTTGGAGGAAACAAAAACATCTACATGCACTTTGTTTTGTTTGCATTTATCTTCTTTCCATGGGGAAATTGCAACAGCTAAATCACAGCACATAAGGATAGATTCATCTATGAAGTACTTTCACAGTGTTGCTTTTCACATCCTTTTTAGTGACAAGTGGTACAAGTGGCCATTTGAAGGAAACATGGGAATAATTTTGCATAACAGATACATGTTCCTTAAAATATTCATGTCACACAGTCCTGTCTTGACAAGATGTTATTCAATTTCTGTGTCTATGAAACAGCCCTTACAGCAGGAAAACCAGCAGGAGTTTCAGGGGCTTACTTTTTGATGATTGCTTTATAAATTTTCTTTAAAAAATAGAAAATAAAAAAAATCTATGTAGCAAATCATCAGGCTGAGATTGTTACTATGTTTCGGGGACTAAAAGAGGTGTATCATAAACATCAATGTTAAAAATGCTTTGCATTTACTCAGTTAATTGTTATTTGTAGCATTTAACAGAGGCAAATTGTTTATTTTTTAAAAACAGTGCTTGTATAGCAACAGTGACACAATTTTTAGGGGTTTTTTTTTTTTTCAGTACGTACTTATTTCTTGGGCATATATGAAACATTTAGATATTCATAGAATCACAGATTCATAGGGGTTGGAAGTGACCTCTGGACATCATCTAGTCCAACCCCCTGCCAGAGCAGGATCACCTAGAACAGGTTGCACACGACAGCATCCAGATGGGTCTAGAATATTTCCAGAGGAGACTCCACAACCCCTCTGGACATTTACTGTCATTTATCTTGAGAGTCAGTGATTTATAAAACTGGGTGTCAGGAGTGAGCAAGACTTCTTATTCCACAGAGAATAAATTTATACATTCCATCCTGCCATTTCCAACTTTAGGAGTTTATATGTTGAACATATATGTCTTGAGTTAAATCTTTTAGAATCCTTCTCACAAAGAAGAAAAATAGCTTTTTGTCTCAGCCATGGTAATTGTCATCTTAAGTGGAGGCAAGTAATGTAATACCAAAGGAAGAGGATATAAATGTGGCATTTCGTCATATTCTCTGGAATTTGTAGCAGTTTATTATGACTACCATAAGAACATTTAATGACAATTTATAAATGGATATGAAATCTGAGAAAAGGTGGTGATAGCATATACTAGAGTTACAGTACTAGTTTGTTGGAACATTCCCTACAAAATTGAAAAATGCTAGCCTAATATCGCCTTCCAAACACTCTGTACTCCATTTATTGCCAAAATATTACTTTGTATGAACTCATTCCTCATTATAAATTCCATGAATAATTCCAGGAGCAAAGTGGTCAATGGTCAGGACCACTCTACTGTTAATCAAAAACAAAACAAAACAAAACAGCATAATAGTTGAATGCTCTGTGCAAAAATATGCACGCACCTCCCCAGCCACTTGTAAGAATACTACTTTCAGAAAAAACCAGTATTCCTACAACTCTTTATAACTAATGAGAAGTTATGAACATTGCTGCCAGGGCCTCTTTGATTCTGAGAGGTGGCCTACCAAAGAGAAATTGATTGTTAATAAGCAGGAGGGGTTCTGCTGGAATATCACTTATTAGAGAAATCTTAAGACTGGATTGCCTCCTTGAACATATTCCCTTAGAATTTTGATGAATAGCCTATCCAGCAAATAGGTTTCATTTTCATTAATCTCAGCATTCAAGTTTTTCAAGATGTGGACCCAATTTTTCAGATTAATTGATACTCAATTTATTGTTCAAAATAAAGATCTCCTAGAGTTCTGTTACAATTCTCAACTGCAAATTAGACTAGACCCAGGTAAGATTACTCGTGGGTGACTAGTAGGAAAGATTTAGTTCCACTGACTTTTTCAATGTTATATAGGACCCCTGCAGAGTAAGGGAGTGAATCAAGTTCTCAGCAGGCACCACTCTATATGTTAGTCATGAGAATGACCTTTCTTTTTGAGGTTGGCAGACCCACCTTCAATATCCTCTGTTGCACAAAATGTTCTGTACTCTCCAAGGGTATAAAATATCTCATTTGAAGACTTGCTTTGGAACTATGTACAGTCTTTAATTTAAAATGCATATGGGGATCAGGTTGCCATAAAAACAGGGATGCAAAACTATTTAAATATATATTGCATATTTCGAATAAAGAAGATTTTACAAATACATTGTTCTGGAATATAATGATTCATCTGCAAGGAAATCAAGGAGTATACTCTTTTAGTTGCACAGTATTTAGGGAGAATTCTCTTATTCTATGTCTACATCTATATCTATCTAAAAGTTTAAGTCAACGCTGACAAATGGCAGCATTGATATTGCTGGAAGAGTGAACATTTGTATTGTGTCAGAGGTCTTCTTCATTACCTTGTTGGAATGATCAGATGGTGTGCAGAGGGACACCAAGCACTATTTTTCCCTAACAAAAAACAGAGGTTATACAAATATTTCTGAAAAAAAAAAATCCTTTTAAAATTCTCAGAAACATCTTGGTTTTTTTCAAGGCATAACATCCTTTTTTAAAACTCAAATTATGAGCACTCAGGACATATGTATGACTTACTTGCCAAATTTCTTTTTTAAAAATCAAACCCACTTAGCAGTAAGCAGTAAAAGTGTTAAAAATAAGCATATTTCTTACGGGTTTAAAATAGAACTATGCTACTTAAGAAATTTCAGGGAAGAAAAATATCTTTTCCTGAGCTCATGTTGTAGCCTGAAGCAGATTCCTCTAAGTACTGACTGAAGGAAAAAAAATAAAAAAGATAGATATTGAAACAGCAATCTTAGTTTATCAGAGCTTTGGCCATACATTCCTCTGTTAATTCCTGTTCTTTATCTGTGAAAAATATATAATTGCTTTGCCATGCTATCTTAATGCTGACTAAAGTAGTATTTCTTTTATGTTTAACAGAAGAAAAGGCATGACAATACAAAAAGAAATTGTCTGTCTCTATCGTCAGGAAAAAAAACCCAACTATTCAAGGTAATCATTTTAAGGGGAAAACCATGGAGGTATCTTGTAACAGATGTATACGCATTGTTTCATCTTCTGACTTAGGCAGAAAATCCTGATTAGTGAGCGTAATGTACATGATAAAATGATATATGGTAGTTACAGTGTGTTTTGTAGTCCTTCAGTTTTGAAATTCTGAACTGCATGTCCATTCTTTGGATATATATCATATAGGCATATTTTATGATCTAGAATTTGTCTTCATTCTTAGTTGCCTTGAAAGGCAAATATTTAAAAAAAAAAAAAAAGACAAAAGCATATAGTAATGAGATCTTGAGTTGCTTCAGCTGTACTGAAAGGGAATTGGAAAAAAATTGTACTTAGAAACACTAAAGTTAAACAATCAGTCCTTACAATTTTCTGGGCTACTACTGTAAAGCTACTGACACATTTTCTATGCACATTGAGTGTTTATTTACATGATAACTGACTAGACTTGATTCAATGCCATTAGATGTCTAAGTCTTCCATCTGTTCTTCAGCTGCCTCCCCCTAGGCAGTACCAGGCTTCTGTAAGTTTTCTGCCATATCTGCTAGACCTTCAATGAATATCTTAAACAGTACAGTGTCTCAGATACTACCAGGCCTCTATGCATAGGCAAAAGAATTGGTCTTCTGCTGTAAAAATTACTATTCCATCATACTGGGCCTTTAAAAAAAAAAAAAAAAGCAAACTCAAACCTTAGTCACTTATGAAAACAATTCCAAATGTTGTTAGGGTAATAGTGGTCTGAAAAAGCTTCCTTTTATCACAGATTAAAGATTTTGACGTGACTTATGTAAGCTAATATAGTAATTTTGTGTCATTGAGATAATCAGATATTAAGTAAACAGATGAAATATTAAAAGGTATGTAGAAATAGCATTAGGCATTATATACTTATTAAAATACATATTATTCTGATGCTTACATGAAAAAACATTAAAATATTTACTAAACT
>VZTU01006429.1:9460-45130 GCA_013400835.1 Zapornia atra | reverse complement strand
TACAGCATATGTATGATTTTTTGACCTCCTTCAAACATAGCAAGATTCTGATGGAGATCTTCAAATTGGTTAAGTAGAAGGCTACATGAACCACCTAAGAAATTTTATTTTTTAATTCAGTGTGGGGCTAAGGAAGGCTTGACTGAGGCAAAGATACAAATGATTTCATATACCTTATGTATTGATTTAATTCTGAAAACAAATTGAAATTGTAATTTTAGAGAACCACTTCTTTATTCATATAATTTTTCTCTCACCTCTTCCCCTCTCTCTACCTGTAACTAAACCAGTTTCCTGCCCATGGCACAGAAGTTGGAACTAGATGATCTTTAAGATCCCTTCCAACCCAAAGCATTCTATGATTCTATGAATTATTATACCTTCAAATTTTTTCCCTTCCTTATATAAACTCTCTTCAGTCACATAGATGGTATACTGGAAAAGGCATAAGCAGTTTAGAATGTTAAATCATTTCTCAGAAGAGTTTTCAAGAGATGAATACTACAATTAGTACAGACATGAAGTTTAGGTTTGTGTAAGAATTAGGAAAAAAAGGAAAAAAAAAATCCTACCTAAACCAGAAACTATAGAAGAATCCCTGTGGCATTGTAAATCTTTGTTGTGCTAGAGCCATGTTATTACATTTCAAGGGACATTCAGACCTTCAAACTACAAAGACGTAACTTCTGTATTTTGAATTACTTCTGTAACCTCTGTGTACCAAGGGACCTTAAGGTTCCTAAATTATCCTCGTTTCTTTGACTGACTTCTAGCTGATATGTCATTGAAGCTTAAAGTTGATAGTGGAACTGACCTGCTCAAATAGTTAATGTTTAGCTATAATAGGTTAATTAGAAAAAGTGCAGAAATATCACTGGCCTAGAAAATGGCTGTTGATGGAAGATGGGAAGGGATTGATTTGTTTAGAGAAGGAAAAGAATTATAAACTTTAAATATGCAACTGTTTGCTCTAAAGAGGGAAAATCGTCAGTCCTTAAAATTACAAAAGTATCAACAAGTTTAAATTATAATTTGAAGGTTTCTTTGGGTATATATATATATTCATTATTACTTCATAATAACTATCCTTTGTGTATACTTTGCAATGAAGTCCAAATTTTATGGCATTTTCAGCAATTTAAAAAAATAAATTTGCCTATTCCTGAACAGCATCCATTCAGAACCGTTTAGTGTAACAAGTTCATATATTCCTGTGTAATATGTTTCTGAGCAGAACAAAAGAATTTAACTTAAGCAGTAAGATGTTCTTTAGTGTCAATATAATCAGGAAACAAATTCACAATTAGCATGTTTATGTATTTCTTTTCTCCCCCTTATTTCCTATGAAAAATAAAGACAATAAAGACAATGATAATCAATGTAGATTATATAGACTCAGATAAATCTGTCTTCTCTACCACAACAAAAAGAAGAAAAGTAATTAGTATTTTAATATTTAATCACACATTATAATCACTCTGTACAAAATACTTCAGCATTTAATTCAGTAAGATTAATTAAGTCCAGCTGTGTGCATTTCTAATTTTTTAATGAAAAAGCTTAAAAGCTGAAGTATTGAACATAATTTTTTGAGCTCTTGAAGGTGCTAAAATATAGCTGAGAGGAGACAGACAAAGTGTAAGACTATCTCAATACCTCTTATCCAGCCTAGAGCCAAACAGCTTCTGCAGAACTTGGATGGACAGAATTATTTAGAGAAGATTTATTTTAGAACAAATTAGCACATTCTACAGTCGATCTTTCAGTTGTAGTTGCTGATGTTGTTGCTGTTGCTATGGCTTCTACCACTACTACTACTAGTACTGCAGTCGTAGTTAATTGTTTCTTTCAGTGCTTTTATTGAATGATAAAGCAGCTTCTAACAGTGTGAATTTGTCCAGTGGTATTCATAGAATCATAGAATGGTTTGGATTGGAAGGGACATTAAAGGTCATCTAGTCCAAGTCCCCTGCAATGAACAGGGACATCTTCAACCAGATCAGGTGGCTCAGAGCCCCTTACAACCTGACCTTGTATGTTTCCAGGGATGGAGTATCTGCCACCTCTCTGGGTAATCTATTTCANCCTTGGTTAATTATTTTCACCAAAAAAAAAAAAAAAAAAAAAAAAAAAAAAAAAGTCTTCCACATATCTAGTCTAAATCTACCCTCTTTTAGTTTAAAAACATTACCCCTTACCCTATCGCACCAGGACGTTCCAAAAGCTTTGTTATCTCTCTTATAAGCCTCCTTTAAATACTGAAGGACCGCAACATTATCCCCTGAGAGTCTTCTATTCTCCTGGCTGAAAGACCCCAATTCTCTCAGCTGTTCTTCACAGGAGAGGTTCTCCAGCCCTCTGATCATTGTTGTGACCCTCTTCTGGATCTGTTCATGTTTTTCCTAACCCCACATTTCTTTTCTTTCATTCTGTATTCCTCATAATGATCCTTTTTGTACCTAAAAAAAAAAAAGTATGTTTTTTCTTGAAAAGAATAGAGAAGCTAATGCAATGTAGGAACAGTAATGTTCTTTGCATGATGTTCTGTGGTCATTCTTCAATTATATCCGTAAGTTATTAATTTTGTCAGTGTAAAATTAATTTGGAAATAAAGTAGGCAATAGGTTATAGGTAATCATGATGTAGACTACTTATTATTAGTATTCTTCCTTAGAAAACCTTTAGAGTATACTGATTTAGCTGGTTACGTACACTTTGAGTTTTGACCGGGTTCTATTTCTTTCTTTATTTACTATTTATTAATCCCTCTCATTGTTGGACAATTTTTATTGTACTCCATCAGTAATCTAGGTTTCTTGTGTTCATTTTACATGAAGAATAGTTTCAGTGTAAGAAAACCTTGACCCGATGTAAAAATATGAGACGACAGCCTGAAGATGGCCCTTAGGATTAATTAATGAAGTGATTCAAAAGGCAGGAAAAGTAATAATGTGCAAACAGGGAAAACTAATTTAGTGAAATACTTCAAGGGAAAAAAAAAAGATTGTGTCCAGTTCTGGGCCCCTCTGTTCAAGAAGAACCTAGAACTCCTTGAAAGAGACCAGCGCAGGACTACCAAGATGATTAAGGGAGTGGAACACCTTCCTTATAAGGAAAGGCTGAGGGACCTGCACCTCTTTAGCCTGGAGAAGAGGTGACTGAGGAGTGACTGTATTAATGTTTTATAAATACATAAAGGTTGAGCGTCAGGAGAATGGAGCCAGTCTCTTCTCAGTGATGGCCAGTGGCAGGACAAGGGGCAATGGGTGCAAGTTGGAACACAGGAAGCTCCATATGAATAAAAGGAGAAACTTTTTCACTGTGAGGGTGGCAGAGCACTGGAACAGTCTGCCCAGAGAGGTTGTGGACTCTCCTTCTCTGGAGACATTCAGACCCACCTGGATGCATTCCTGTGTGATTTAGTCTAGGCGATCCTGCTCTGGCAGGGAGGTTGACTAGATGATCTTTCAAGGTCCCTTCCAACTCCCAATGTTCTGTGATCCTGTGATTCCGTGAAATTTTTTCCTAGAAAATGACTATGCTGTTTGAAACCTGAAGCAGTGTGCAATGTAGTTTCAGAATTACTTCTATATAGAATTGGAACCAACATCAAAATACTTCCAGGAACTGAAGATACTCTTTTGTAACAGCTAGTACATATTAAGAAAAGACTTTGTTGAGAATGCTATTTCTCCTTATTAAAAAAATTCTGAGAGGTAATAATTTTCACAGACAAGACACTTTTATCCAAATTAGAAAGGTTTTGTGGTTTAGCAAAAGACAGTTGTGACATCCAACACTGCAGTATCCAAGTAAAATTCATTAATAGCTCAAATAGAGTACAAATACTCAAACCTAGTGATATGTGACATTCTTGGTGCTTGATGGCATCAAACATGGATGAGGAAACTGGTTATTAATTAGGTCTGAACTAAGAAAAGTCTGGACTTTCAGCATGTTGAAAACTTTTGTGGGTTCAGAGGTTATGGCTATGCATAAAAATAATGGTAAAACAGAGACTGACAATGTCTTGTCTCCCTCATATCAATGCTCTCATCATTATCTTGTGGACTGAACTATGGGTTCATGCGAGCAAACAAATCTTTGAAACATTAATTTTGGGTGATGACTGCTACCTTTTAATTCTAAGAAATCCCATCTTTACAAAAAAACGCCAACAAAACTCCCCAAAAACCCAACCCAAATGAAACAAAAAAACCCCCCACCACCTCAGACACTACTTCCAGAAATGGGTGTCCTAGAGACAGAAGAGGAAAATCAGTTTGGCATACAAGTCAGTTCTTCAGAGGAGAAGCAGTTGTCGACTTCTGCTTCCCTTGCTGCATTTAATTTTATTGTGTATCCTAAATAAAAAAAGGTTCCCTCAGTGTCTTTAGTCTCAGCTGCCATAAGAATGTCTCTAATTTCTTCTGGACCCAAATGTGTTCAGAAGGCACAATACAAAAGAAAGTGTTAAAAGTTTTTATGGACTACGGTCAACACATTAGGTGTCTCTGCACTCCGTTTCTTGGTTGTACTTTGTCTACTTCTAAATACCTGTTTTGCTCCCATTATGCCTTGGGTAACAGAAAACATATGTAATAATTTTTATTTAGAATTACATTAATCTTCCCTAGGTTGAATCTTTTTCACCCATGATGGTAGTTGGTGAGTGATCTCCATGTTTATCTCAACCCCTGAACTTGATCTTATTTTCTCCGCTTGTCCTCTTGAGGAGATGGAGTGAGAGAGTGTCTGGATGGAGGACTGTGGAGGCCAGCCAAGATCAAACCTTGTATTCACAGATACTGACTTTAGGCATATAATTTATGTAGTTGAAATTTTCCACATCTGAATACTGAGCATGTACAT
Source organism: Zapornia atra (assembly GCA_013400835.1). Classification (NCBI taxonomy): domain Eukaryota; kingdom Metazoa; phylum Chordata; class Aves; order Gruiformes; family Rallidae; genus Zapornia; species Zapornia atra. The sequence continues at coordinate 40,258 of VZTU01006429.1, read as the reverse complement.
GCATCAGAGAAATATTTAAAGAATAAAGCATTAATCTGGAAAACAGGACAACAAGTGATAAAGAATTTCCACATAGAAATTTTTCAATATTACCAGTAATTTGGTACTGAGGGGACACCAGTCATATTATAATTTTAAGCTAAAACTTTTACCTATTTAAGCTAAAACATTGACTGGTTCCAATGCCTTCAGAAGTATTGCATGGTCTTATGGTAGAGATCCCTTGAAGGTACAATATGCATCTCAAATATAGTATTAACTGTTCAATGAGACAACAATTAGTAACGACTATATGTAATACACACAACTCTCCTGCCCTTACTGGAGGCTGTGGTAAGTTATTTACATGTAAAGTCCCACCAGTATTCCTCTCAAATATTTCTAGGAATTTAATCTTCTTAATGGAGAACATAATTATCAATCATAATTCTGTAGAAAAAAATTTACTACAATAAAGAAAATAAATTAAAAATAGGAAAAGAAATAAAAAATTCCAAGGAAATTGATTATTGGTAATGTTACTTCTTCAGTAACTTGTATGACCAATACCTATCCAGAGCTGAAGTCTGCAGAATATAACCTGAAATACAAAATAATCATTAGTTTAACAACTACTTAGAAGTACCTATGAAGAGATATTTTTTCTTGTGGGAAACAATGACTTCAGTGACACTGCTTTTTTCCTCAATTTCAAAACTATGTGATGATCTCACTTTCATATTTATCTCAGAATCATTCTTTCATAATCCAGTATTTTTCTCCTCTTCATTTCAGTTACTCTAATGTAATGTAAAGAACAGGAATTTTCTAGAAGCTCATGCACTCTTTTACTTCAGGACTCATTTCAGATTGAAGGAGAATTACAATCTTTCACTCACTGTGCAAGCTTTATCTACCTTTAATTTACATCTCTTATTTACACTTCTCTTCTGGCAAAGTAACTATATAAGACATCAGTTAATATTCAGTTAACTATAGAGAATAACTATTTTGTTGAGTATTATTTCCTCTGAACATTTTTTTGTAAAAGGTGACATATTTAACTTCTATGGAAAAAATTACTTCTGCCAGAAACTTTAGAGGGAGGCATATTAGAAATCACTTCCTGGAAAAAAACTTATTTTATACAATTTTCTGCTTCCTATTCTTATATAGTATACTTCGAAAATGACATATGGAGGATATCTGAAATAAACCCAAATATCTCTGAGAAAAGCAAGGGAAAAAAAAAGAAGACTTGAACTAGCACAGCACGTGCTTCCACTAAGATTCTGCATTTGAAGATGTCTGAAGATTGGAAACGTAAGAAAAGTCTGTCATTTCTTCATCGTTGGTACAAAGCCACTGGGGGGGGAAGAAAAAAATAAAAAAAACCCCTCCAGTATTAGAGTGCATAACTTCTGTGTATGTGTGTTATTTGGCTATGCCTATAACATTCTCCCTTGGCAATGACAATGAAACCATTATTTTCAATAAATCTAAGGAAAAAATTCCACTAAGAGAAAAAAAAAATACAGTAGCATATTTAAATATTGGTTTCCTCTTGATTATCTTTTTTAAAACAAAGGAGGATTTTGCAAATCACATAACAGAAAATGAAAAAATACAAAGTAGTACATGTTCCTACTGCTCTTTAAATAGTGGTTATAAAGAATTATTATACTTGCTGCATATTTCTGATTAAGGTTATTAAGTGGTTACAGATTTGTCAAAGATGTCAATTAAAACTGTTCTCCCTGCATCACAGATAAAAAGATTGAGTCTTTTTAGGGTTTGTTTAGCCAACTTGGCTACTGTAAGAGCTTGAGATGAGAGATTGTTTCCCTTAGTGCTGCTTATAGGCTCACATAGCTCATATCATTTTTTTAGCTGTAAATCACACTTTTTTTCACACCACTTCATTTAAAAATAAATGAAAGAAACCCAAACCAAACCAAACCCAAGCAGAACCCACAACAAAGTAGTAGATAATATACCAAAGTAGGTTCAAAAGTAAATTAGAATTTAAATTTTATCATCAGATTTACTTACACAATGTAACAAGCTCAGTTTCATACTCTTATGGTAACATTTGAGATGTTTGACAAAAACATTTTTACATAATTGCCTGTGCTGATGGCAAAAATTCTGCTCATTATGAAGAAAATTACATATTGGAATGCTGTTTCCCTTATCTATGCAGTTTGGCATATGGCTATAGGAGACATTTTGAAGTCTGTTGTAACATTTTGCCTTGATGAATAAAGTGAAAAAAGTTATACTACGTTTTGTTTTACACCATTCAAACAGAAAATCTGTCAATAATCATGCTTATTGAAAGAGAATAAACCATTTTTTGTAAACCAAGAATAAAGTTTGGATTCATTCCAATGAATTTTGCAAACTTAACAGTATTTTGTAGTGTTCCTTCAGCTACCATTAAAGTCAAAGGTGAGAAACATACATCACGATGAGATGATTTTGGGAATGCTTATCTCTTTACATGGAGTACAAAGTGAAACCTGAGCAGTCATTGTCTAATTGGTACGTCATTAAAATTCCTGAATTTGTGTGCATTTAATTCTGTTGTTAATTTGTGTGTATTTGATAAAGAAATTTTATGTTTCAATGCTTAGAGGTACAATGGCTAATAAGGGAAATTATAAAATTTCTTTGATCCAAAGCCCCTCTATGACTCATTTCCCATGAGTCCATGGACTCATATCCATGGCTTAATTAGCATAACCATTTCTACTTATCTGACAATGTCATCAAGATTCTTAGAAAAAATGAGATATGTAAATGCATTGCATCTGACACAAGTATAATTATTTCAGATTATTTTCCTGAGACAGGTGAGGAATTCTCTATACACTTAGTGTACAGAAGAGGAGAAAAAGACTATGTGTACCGCTGTTTAATTTATAAGACAGAAATGACAGCGTAAAAAAAATAGAGTAAAAGTGTTGTGATTGTATTTCTTTTTGTTTGGTTGGTTGGTGGGTTTTTTTTTTGTTTTGTTTGAGCTTACCATTCTTCAGCTTCATTCAATGTCCCTTGTTCTAGTACTGAAGAGCCAATGGCATAGTTGTTTCTTATTTCTCATCTCGCCAATGCAAATGATTTTATAATTTTCTATCAGTTTTTACTTTTGAGCTAACTTTAATTTTCATCAGTTTCTTGCTATCACGAGGCTGGAGATTCTGGCTTGTAAATAGAAACATTATCCAATGTCCCCAAGAAATCTGTTTGCTTTACTTTCTGTGTCTCGGCAGCAATAAGGCAGCTTTCCTAGCAGATGAAAGATATCCTCAAAAATGTTGTTCATCAACTTTTCTCTGTCTTACTGAGTTCCTCCAGAAAAGGCTTCATGATCTTGAAATCTAGCCTTTTGTCTCTGAATACCATTTATACTTTACATAGTATGTACATATGTGCCAGTACCAAAGGAGAAGATAGTTTTAGCAATAAGCAGTATAGTGAGTTGGAACTTTCGCCACTCCTGTCTCAACCAGGAGTGTTTTTACTTGCATATTTTTTGACTTCAAGATATCTTTTGTTGCTTTACTTTGCCCAGCACCTTGTTGATCCACTATACCTCTGAAATAAAGACATTTTAAGAAGCAGCAGCATATCACATTATACTATATTTTCAGTTTTGGATATTATCTTGTATATTACTATTAGAAATAATTACAAAATCCTTGCAGATTACTGAAACTGTGTAATGCCTGTGAGTGAAAAAGGAGAGTAATTGTCACGAACTATAAAGTGTTAGATGCTGTGCATTTTCACTTGTCTTTCCACAGGTGGTAGAAGAATATAGATAGCATAGAATCAAATGTATTAAATAAAGCTTAATATACTTCATATTTAACATAATGCATATTCCACACTTAGCACCACATAGTCAGCAACAATATCAGCCATCTACTCTGCTTAAACTTTCTAAGTGGTTCGGAACAGGCAGGCATAACTGTTCACAGACCTACTCCATATGGAAACGGGAGGCTGCAGTACAGCTACAACCTGATAGCATTGCTAAATGACATGATGAGATGTTAATTTTATGGTGACAGACCAGAAAAGCTAGTTCCCATGGGATTGCTCTTTCAAAAGGGATCATTATTTTCAGCAAGCCTTCCAACATTAAACTTCTCTATCTCCTCACTGAGACTTTTTTTGCTATTTCCTAAAATGTCCTGCTGATGAAGACACTTAAATAGTATTAATCTCTAGTAGTAAATGCTGGATTTGGAACCATTAATATATAGCACTATACTATATGCTGCCTAATAATAAACTAACTGAATTTTGAGATACTATGCTTGTTTTGAGCTCCTCTAATGCAAACTTTTATCACAACAAATGAAACATGGAAAATCATACTTGAATATAAGACTATTTTTTTTATTTCTGAGCTTCTGACTTCTCCTTTTAGGTGTACAAAGAATGCCTAATATCAATTACAATAGACAAGACCATAAAATGGGACTGTTTCATAAAAAAACTGACATTGGTATTCTTGTTATTAAGGATCTCATAAATTTAATATGCTAACCATTGTGAAGTCAGATAGGAAAAAGCCTCGGGACACCTATCTGCAGGACCCCATTATCACTGAGAGCACCGTAGTAGACAAATTCAAGTAATAGTATTATATACATTACTGTTAGTGCCATTCATATGTCTTATCTTTCCAGGAAAGGTATTAAAACAGAATTGAATTGTCCCACCTTCTCTGGCTACTTTTCAGTGATAGAGTCATAGTAGAAAATTCTGAGAATTTTCTCTCCATGTTCTGTAACTGAAAAGGGAAAAGAAAATCCTACATACTTAACAGGTTACCTATTCTAAATGAAGATGAGGCCAAATAACTACCTTGAATTTCCTGTAGTCACTGTGATGTAGTGATAATATAGTGATTAGTATAGTGTAGTGTAATATAGTGATGATTAGTGAAAACTTTTCTCTGTCAAGAACTTAAAAGCTGTGCATTATACAGATGCTATTTATGATAATTGTATATGATTCTGCTGAAATGCATGTGTGGGTATATGTCATCTATCTATCTATATATATAAAAACATCAATTTCTGGAAATATTGAAATCCTGAAAACCATAAACATTTCAGAAAAGTTAGAGCACCAATAGTTTTGCTTCAGCTTTCAAAATGGTCCTGCTGAAACACCCGAAGCATCTATTTTTCCATGGCCAAACTACAAAGATCTATACATTTACTTGCAGAAAAAAGATTTGTTTTTTACATAAACCGGTGAATTCCTTAAGTTTTCCAATTTTTATTTTGAACCTTGTGCGTCTGTGGAAATCTTTTTTATACTTACAAAAATTTATTAAAATGTGAAGGACTGAAACCCCGTAGGAAAGGACTCACGTTGGAGAAGTTGATGGAGGATTATTTCCTGTGAGTGGGATCTCATGCTGGAGCAGGAGAAGAGCGTGAGGACACCTCTCACTGAGGAGGAAGTACCAGAAGAGACAACTCATGATGAACTGACCTGAACTCCCATTGCCTATCCTCCTGTGCCACTCAGGGGGAGGAGGGACAGAATTTGAGAATACAACTGAGCCTGGGAAAAAAAGAGGGGTGGGGGAAGGAGTTCTAAGATTTGGATTTATTTCTTATTATCCTACTCTGTTTTTATCAGGTAAGAAACTAATTTCTGTTGTTGTTGTTGAGTCTGTTTTGCCTGTGACATTAATTGCTGAATGATTTCTCCCTGTCCTTATCTTGACCTATGAATCTTTCATTATATGTTTTCTCCCCTGTCCAGCTGAGGAGGGAAATAATGTAGAGAGACTTTGGTGGGCATCTGGCTTCCAGCCAGGGTCAACCCACCACACAGACTGTACTAAAATACCTCATCATAGAAAAAATAGTTTTCAAGAGACAATATAAAACTTGCCAACTTGTTTAATATAGAAGGCTTGACCTTCTTCTTGTCAAAAGTTTTTGTAAGCTGAATGACATTTTCCTCATGTAAGGTCTGCAGAAGTAAGTCATAAGAAAGCAATATATTTTCTCAAAACACAAACCTGGGTATAGTCTTTCACTCAAGTAGGAAAGAGTAATTAGAATTTCTCTATCACAAAAAATATATGTTTTAATTTTCAGAAATGTGTATGGTGCAATATATCAGCCTTCCATATATTTTTTTCCTAAGATTCTGTATTTCTTGAGTGTGTCTCAAAGTTATTATTCATGACCACAGTACAATAGTTCTGTTTCTCTTCCATCCTGTCAGTAGAAACGTGATTCTTCACATCATTCTTTGGTTTGTTTATATATATAATGCTGTGGTGACAAAGTCTGGTCAAAGGCATTTTTAGTTATGTTCTTGGGGTTATTTTCATGCAGTTCTCTTAGTGCATGAATAAAGCACACACACAAAATAATTTCTATGCTAATTTCTCAGTAGATATGTTATTATCCTCATATGTTCTCTGTATCTGAAAGTTAGCATGCCTTTCCTGACAGGATCATTTCTAAAAACATCCAGAATGCTGTTGACCTAGAAATTATCATCTTTGAATGCCCAACATCCAAATTCTCAGGTGTCTTTTGGTTCTTTTATATATTCAGATACCTCTAAAATTCTGCAAACAGAGGGCAACTAATGAAAAAAACCCAAACAAATGGTTTGACTCATTTGATACCATCTTGGTTTGGTGATCAGGACAACTGTCAGATAAAAAAGATAGCACCTAAATATTTCATTATACTTCCCTTTCATTATACTTCCTACAATCACATTATTTGATTAAGTCTGAACCAATTTCTGATTTGATGTCGCAGCACTAATATATGGGTAGCTCACCAATCATAAAATTAATTCAAACAAATTAGTAATATTTATGTTTAATTTAATTATATTGTAGCTGTCTTAAATAAGAACAATATGAATGTAAGGATACTTCCATGAGAATATATAGTCTTATAGAGGTATATACTGATTTTGGTTGGGATAGAGTTAGTTTTCTTCATAGTAGACTGGCACTTTATTTTTTGATTTATGACTAATATAGTGTGGATAACATAAGGATGTTTTAGCCATGGTTGAACAATGCTTACAAAGTGTCACAGTTTTCTCTTTTCCTACACTGCTTTGCTGTGAGTAGGCTGAGAGCTCACAAGAATTTAGGAGGGGTCACAGCCAGGACAGCTGACTCCAGCTTACTAAAGGGATATCCCATACCATATAATGTCAAGCTCAGCAGTAGAATCTGGGGGATGTATGAGGAAGGGGCAATGTTGAGAGTGATGATGTTTGTCTTCCCAAGTAACTGTTACATGTGACGGAGCCATGATTTCCTGGGGTTGGCTGAATACCTGCCCGCCCATGGGAAGTGGGGAATAAATTCCTTGGTTTGCTTTGCTTTTGTGAACAGCCTTTGCTTTACTTATTAAACTGTCTTTATCTCAAGCCATGAGTTCCCTCATTTTAACTCCTCTGATTCTGCACCTCTACTCCAGCTCTGGGGCCTCTGGTACAAAAAAGATGAACTCTTGAGCACCTCTCCTATGAAGACATGCGAAGAGAAGGTTCCAGTGAGACCTTATTACAGACTTTTAGTACCTAAAGAGGACTTTTTACAAGGGCATGTAGTGATAGGACAAGGGGTAATGAGTTTAAACTAAGAGGGCAGATTTAGATTAGATCTAGGGAAGACATTCTTCTCTATGAGGTGGTGAGGTACTAGAGCAGGTTACCTAGAGCTCTGAATGCCCCATCCCTGAAGCATTTAAGGCCAGGCTGGATAGGGCTTTGAACAATATGATCTAGTGGAAGGTGTCCCTGGCCATAGAAGGAGTGCTGGAACTAGATGATATTTAGGGCTCTTCCAACCTAAGTCATTCTAAGATTCTATCATTGTAATGTATAATAAGATGGTGATCCCGTGAATATAGTGTTATGTGCTAAACAAATACATTAAAGTGGTATTCCCCAGGTCTCAGTGCTGAGGCCAGTCCTGTTTAACAACTTTATTAATGATCTGGACAAGACGATCAGGTGCACCCTCAGTAAATTTGCAGATAACACCAAATTGTGTGGGAGTGTTGATCTACTGTAAGGCAGAAAGGCTCTGCAGAAGGACCTGGACAGGCTGGATCGATGGGCAGAGACCAACTTTATAGGGTTTAACAAGGCCAAGTGCTGGGTGCTGCACTTAGGTCACAATAATCCCAGGTTTGAGGCACAGTGACTGGAGAGCTACCTGGAGGAAAAGAACCTGGGGGTGTTAGTTGACAGCTGGCTGAACATGAGCTGGCAGTGTGCCCAGGTGGCCAAGGCGGTCAACAGCATCCTGGCCTGTATTAGGAATAGTGTGGTCAGCAGGAGTAGGGAAGTGATTATCCTGTTAGATCCAACTCTGGTGAGGCTGCACCTTGAGTACTGTGGACGTCTATCTGTGCAATATGAACTAGGGAGCCTGCTTTGGCAGGGGTTTTGGACTCAATGATCTCTTGAGGTCCCTTCCAACCCCTGTGATTCTGTGATTCTATGATTGCAATGCCGGAGCATGGCCAGAGAATAGCGTTGAAGCTGGTGAAGGTTCAGGAGCACGTGTCCTATGAAGAGTGGCTCAGGGAACTGGGGCTTTTTAGTCTTGAGAAAAGGAGGCTGAGGGGAGACCTTATCGCTCTCTACAACTACCTGCAAGGAGGGTGTAGAGAAGTGGGGGTTTGTCTCCTCTCAGGTAACAAGCAATAGGATGAGAAGAAACGGTTTCAAATTGCACCAGGAGACATTAAAGTTAGATATCAGGAAGAATTTCTTTGCTAAAAGGGTATTCAAGTGTTGGAACAAGCTGCCCAGGGAGGTGGTGGAGTGACCATCCCTGGAGGTATTTAAAAGGCATGTAGATGTTGTGCTTGATGACCCAGTCTGGAGGTGGACTAGGCAGGGTTAGGCTGTGGTTAATCTTGATGATCTTGAAGGTCTCTTCCAACCCAGGTAATTCTAGGATTCTATGATTCTAAGTAATTAGAATAAGAAGAAAATTTATGTGTTGTCCTGACCACAGTGGTTTTAGAAACCTAACCTTAGCTTTGTACAAAGTAGATTTCTCCCGTGTCCTTGAAACATGGATTTCCTAATAAAATGAAAAAAAACCCCATACGTAAGTATGGCAATATTTGTCCAACTGAGAAAAATAATTTATCTCAATTAATCAGGATTTATTGAGGATTTTTCACATTAAAAAGCTCGTTTTAATATGTTAATATTCATAATAGCTGTTTTAGCATAATTAAAAATTTCCTAAAAGTATTCTTAATTTAGTAAAAAATAAGTCTGCTTCACTGTAAAAAATAGCCTAACTAATTGGGTTTAAAATGGGGAAACTAACAAATGGAACAAAAGATATATAGCAAAATATATCAATGAAGTATTGAAGAAAATACAACTAAATAAAAAATGTATAAAGAAGTGTGTACTATAGATCTTTAAAAAAATGTTGTATCTGCTAACCACAGCTTCCTGGGGAGATGTTCTTTTTAAGATTTGGTTTTAATTCTTATTATTCAACTCTGGTTTGATTCGTAATATATTAATTTTCCCATGTCAGGTTTTTTTTTTGGCCATGACAGTCACTGGTGCATGATCACTCCCTCTCTTATCTTGACCCATAAGCCTTTCGTTATATTTTCTATCCCTTGTCCAGCTGAGGAGAGGAGTGATACAGTGGCTTTGATGGGCACCTGGTGTCCAGCCAAGGTCAACCCACCACACCATAATACACAATATTCCAGCTACTGCAGTGAAGATCGACCGAATCAAAAAGTTGATTTTTTCCAACAAACAAGTTCTGACAGCAATTAAAAGAAAAATGAGCTGACATTAAAATAGGACCACTGAGTATTAAATTTTCCGTTGAACATTTCAGGGAGCAGTCTGTCAGTTCCAGACAATGCAGAAACCAATACAGAAGGTGCAACAAATACTAACACTATCAATTGCAGTATGTAGAAAATCTGAGATCTCTCTACTAAGAATCAGTGTTTCTACAAAGGCTAGAGTCCGATTAAAATCTGAGTCCTTGAGTTAAAGTGAATCAGGAAGTAAATGCTGTTGTGGCCATCTTAACCTGATGATGCCTAAAACTCACTACAGTAATGTGTAACTAGATTTCTCTTTCCATTCCAAGACCACATCTAGTATTTCCTATTAGGTGTTGCCAAGAGCTACTTTACATAGAACAATTTAGCAGATCTCAACCTATGTGATGAACTATTTACAACATTAAATTCAAGGAAATCATGCCCTGATGTTTGGCTAATCTGAAGAGTTTCTTCCTGAGGGCTATCAAATCAGTTGTCTGGCTTCTCTGCGAGACAAGTCACTATTGCTTTCTTTATAAGAAAAAAAAGTTAGCAGCTCACGTGCCTGGCTGTCATAAATTATAATTAACTCCTTCCCCACTAGGATTAACACCTGCTCACAGTGTGAGTCTTTCAGAAAGACGGTTTACTTTACTGGCAAACAAATATTATTTAGCATGAAAGCAAGTCAGTTAAGGAGACTGTACCAATTTATATTGCTAAAGAGAGGAGAAAAGATGACCTTTTCTTAGGAGGGGATGGTGTATGTGATGGTAAATGACTTTTAAACCTAAGACAGTATTTTTAGATTAAAAAATAGTAGATTAAACATAATTTCATTTTTAACATTTTTGCAGAGTTTTCTTTTCCTAGAACTTGTAAGGCAAAGCAGCAAAGTAGAGTACTTGTATCACAGAACTAGTTGAAGAGTGAAAGGCACTGCAGTTTTTGATTCAAAACCTGTTTAATATTGGACTCTCTTTTATACTGCTACAAGAATTCTGTCTGTAAAGCAATTTGACTTTTTACTTTTTTTCATGTTAGCATGTGTCCTGTGTAATATCACTATAGCAACAAGATGATGTTGTTTCCTTGACAACAATTGCATGTTGCCTTGTTAATACTGCAATATTTTCCTCTTTTTCACCCATTGTGCTTTTGGAGCTTTTTAGAAACATAAGAACACTTCACAACCACTGATTCATTAATTAATGATTTTTTAAATAGTCTCGATTGAGTTAATACAGTTTCATTGACTGATAGTACTTCTACTATGTGAAAAATAGCTCAGACTCTCACCATATATTTTGGGTAACTAAATTCGAAAGGTCTGAGGTTCCTTAATTCAAAACTTTTACCTTGAAATTCCCTGTTCTTTGGCAGGTCTAACCCTAAAGGCCTCTAAACTCTACATGCACCTATATTTTGCAATAACATATTTCATCAGCTTCCAAATTTCCATTTATAGAAGTGCTTCAGTCATAATATTTTTGACTAAAATTGACTTACACCAAAACACAGTTACTATCCATACACTACAAACTCTCATGTAATATTCCTTGCCTAACATATCTAAACACTTAAAATGTATTAAAACTATCTAAAATATATCTGAACTCTCAAAAATATATCAGATTCCTTCAGGTTCCTTAGGTAGACTCGAACCTGATCTTCTGCTACAGTAGGCAGTTCTTCATTCTACAAATCCCTGCCTTTTCCTTCTGCAAATTGGAAGGTATGTCTAAAGAACTTGAGGGCGAGGACTGAAGCAAAAAAATGTTGAGCAGCTCAGCCTTGTTCCTATTCCTGGTAACCAGGTCTCTTGGTTCCTTCCAGAGAGGGTTCACATTTTTCCTTTTCTTCCTTTTATCTCTGACATACCTACCTAAGAATTAGTATAACTGAGGTCCATATAACTGTCTGCAGTGTTTATTTTTAAGATGAAATATGAGAATAAGGAGGATAAAATCCTAGAGCAAAAGACAGATGACTGGGATAGTGGAGAATGTGTGTATTAGAATCATACAATTATAGTATGGTTTAGATTGGAAGTGACCTAAATATCTAGTTCCAACACCACTGCCGTGAGCAGAAACACCTTCAATTAGACCAGGTTGCTCAAAGTCCCATCCAACCTTGTCTTGAACACTGCCAGGGATGGGACACCCACAGCTTTTCTAAGCAACCTGTTCCAGTGCCTCATTACCCTCACAGTAAATAATTTCTTATAGAAATAGAATATATCTTATCTAAATCTCTTTTACTTTAAACCCATTACCCCTTGTACTACATGCCCTTGTAAAGAATCCCCTGGCTTTCTTGAAGGCTTCTTTCAAATGTTGGAATGCTACAATAGTCTCCCCAGAGTCTTCTTTTCTCCATGCTGAACAAGCCCAACTCTCCCAACCTGTCTTCATAGGAGAGGTGCTCTAGCCATCTGATCATCTCCATGTATTTCTTGTACTGGAACACTCAGAGCTGTATGCAGGTGGGAGTCTCATTAGAGCAGAGTAGAAGGGCATGATCACATCTTTTGATGCAGGCCAGAATACAGTTTCAAGTGCACATTTCCACCTCTAGTTGAGCTTTATATCAATCAACACCCCCAAGTCCTCCTCCTTAGGGCTGCTCTCAATCCATTCTCTGCCCAGCCTGTAGTTGTGCTTGGAATTTTTGTGACCCATGTGCAGCATCTTGCTTTGTTGAACTTGTGGCTCTCACCAGCCCGCCCTTCCAGCCTGTCAAGGTCCCTTTTGACGGCATTATAATTTGCAAGATGTTATGATAACATAAGCATTAAAAAAACAAGTGCTACATGTATGGTACAGGAGAGCAATACCTAACGGAGCATCACCCTAGCTGAAAGTGACCTAGGGTTGTTATACTAGATAGCAGGCTGAATAGCAGCTGAAAGTGCACTCTAAATGTCAATAAAGCAAACTGTGGATAGGAGTTAATCTACTTTCATTCCTTGAGATAAGGAGAAAGTAATATACTTGGATACCTAATATCAATTCAGAAATATCTTTCTGCTCCCGTTTTTTCACCAACACCAGTTATCTTTTCTCACTGGCTGTCTCAATTTAAATAGACAAATATTTCTTGGACTGATTCAACAGCACAGCTGTAAGATCACATCAATCTTGTTAGATCCACTGCTCTCATGGTACTACTAAAATATCTTTACTCTGATGATAATATACAGTATCATCTTTCCTTCTGATTTGGAAGTAGAAGAAAATGCAAAAAACCAGCCAAACAGGCAGTCAGTCATATGTGGCTGCTGTTTTACATTGGTCCAGCAAAGCAGAAATCTGAGCCAGCAAGTCTCACTATGCTTTGATACCAAGGAAATAAGAGAGATTTTATCCAGTAATACAATGAAAAGGTATGTGTTTGGACCTTTTCCAAATGAGTTATAAATGCTCTGCCAGTAAACTCCCACAGACTAATTCTTGACACTTGCTTAGCAAGCAAGCTGTTATGAGTCAGTGACATGAAGGACTGAGAGCCTTAATGTCTTCTCAGCAAACTACAGCTGCTGCACCAGTAATCTCACAAGGGACTTATACTTTGTGACAGAGCCAGATAAGAACCACTAATAAAGATTCTTTTCACTTTTTTTTAACAGTTTCCTGTTTGCTTCCTTTTATTATAACCCATAATTCAGAAGTGAATCCTATTCATTTGTTCACTTTGAAAAAAATCCCTTTAAGTATGCCATAACAAATGGGTGAGCAGAGAAAATAAGGGTAATATCACAACTTCTGTTTACACCAAGTGATTTCAAAGGCTTTCTGCTTTTAAAGGAAGATGTAAGCCATGTGTAGTAGGTTGACCTTGGCTGGACACCAGGTACCCATCAAAGCCACACTATCACTCCTCTCCTCAGCTGTACAAGGGATAATATAACTAAAGGCTTATGGGTCAAGATAAGGACACGGAGAGATTTCTCACCAGTTATTGTCATGGCCAAAATAGACTTGGGGAAATTAGCTTAATTTATAATCAATGAAATCAGAGTAGGATAATGAGAAAAAAAGATTAAATCTTAAAGCTACCTCTTCCCCATCTCTTCTTTTTTCAAAGGCTCCACTTGACTCCTGAATGCTCTTCCACTGCCCCATGAGCAGCACTGTGGGATGGGCAATGGGGGGTTTGGTCAGCTTATTGCACATTGTCTCTACCACATCTTCCTCCTCATGGGGAAGAATCCTTACACTCTTCCCCTGCTCCAGAGTGGGGTACCTCCCACAGGAGACAGTCCTTCACCAACTTCTCCAATATGAGTTCTTCCCATAGGCTGCAGTTCTTCACCAACTGGTCCATTATGAGCCCCTTCTATGGGGTGCAGTCCTTCAGGAACAGACTGCTCCAGAATGGGCTCCTCATTCCACAGGTCCAGTTTCCCACAGGGTCACAGCTTCCTTTGGGTGCATCTACCTGCTCTTGCATGGAGTACTCCATGGTCTGCAGGTGGGTATCTTCTCCACCATGGATCTCCATGGGCTGCAGAGGATTCTTTGCTCTGGCACCCGAAGCACATCCACCCCCTCCTTCTTCACTGACCATGGTGCCTGCAGAGTTGTTTTCTCTCACATATTGTCATTCTTCTCCCCCTTCATCTGGCTGCTGTTCCACAGCTGTTTTCCACCCTTCTTAAATACATTATCTCAGAGGTGCTACCACCATAACCGATGGCCTTACTCTTTTCCAGCAGCAGGTCTGTCTTGGAGCCTGTTGTCATTGGCTCTATCAGACATGGGGAAGCCTTTGGAAACTTCTAACAGAAGCTGCCCCTGTAAGTGCTTCCACTATCAAAGTTTACCACATAAACCAAATAAGCCATGAAAGTAACATTAACCACTGTGTTCTTTGCCTAAGTCTTTCACTGACTCAGATTGAAAACATTGCTGTTTTGCCAGGACTTTTGATGAGTATCATGTGAACAGCTGACTCATTGGTCTCACTTTGTAGAGACATAATTGTGGGTAAAAGAGAGACAGAGGTTGTTACAGAGCACAATTAACCTCTTGGTCCTCCAGGGCAAATGTGTAAATGAGTCAAACAATCTATGTTCTAAAAATGCCTATTTCTTTGAAAGAATATAAAAAGTTAAATGTGACTACTTTAGATATAGAGATCTACAGTGTAGACATCTAAAGACAGCTGCCATATATGTGTGTCAGAGCTTTATTCACTAAATAATATTAACTTGATTCTTGTGCAGATTGAAGAGAATGAAGAATAATGTTAGAATAATTCAAACTTTATGCAATTTACAATATTGTCCATTGCTTATGTCATTAAGGCCATGTTGGGTTTGAAAAAATAACCTCTAAAAGTGTAATATATAGTTCTCTGTGAATTACTGTGACACTCAAAGTTGGAGCTCATGATATTTTTGCCACTGATTCCTTATGAGGTAAGGGTTTCAGTCTGGAGACAGAGCGATACCAGGTTCTGTGAACTGTGAAGCAAATAGGTAAAACACTGGATCCTGATTTTCAAAGTAGTAACACATTCCTGAGCTCTTAGAGTATCTACACACATTTTTACAGAATTTACATGCAAGAAGTTTTCAGCTTCCAAAATGACAGAATACATAAAGGTTTCTTAAACAAATATTAGGGGAAAAGAAAGATGGGATTAAGAAGTTACTTTATAATTATTTGAAGAGTAAAAAATAATTTCACCCAGAGAGGAAACGTAGAACTAAATCAACTGTGGTGAAACAATCTTTCACATCCATAAATATCAGATCAGCAATTTTGTATCCATGAAGCTCTGAGGTAAGACCTTTATCTCTTGGTATAGATTTGGCAGGTCTCAAACATTTACTGAAAATACTAAGAGAAGAAAATACAAGCACAGAACTAGTCACTGCTGAATTGCGGGTTGCCATGGAAATGAGCCAGCATGAACTTATTATGAAGAGAGAAATGACTTACAAGCTTGAGATGACAGTCCTCTGCAGCTGTCTGGGATTAAAAGGGAACAGTTTTCATATTTTGGAGATTGTCCTTTTAGTTTCACTGACATACATCCATGTATCAGTAAAATAAATTAAGTTATATTATTAAAACTGGAAGCAGGATATTATACTGTTTTTCTCTGGAAATAATCATAAAGGATTAAAATTCCTCTTGTGTAAAACATCCTACTTCTATACATCAAAAAATAGCAATCATGATAGCAGCGCTTTGTTAAGGAAATCAATATATGGGTGAAAAGCAAAGCAGATTGCTTCCAAATCTTTTAAATAGCGTAGAATTTAATTACTCTAAAATAAATTTTCTGCCATTACTTTTTCTTTTGCAAGGACTTCTGTTCCAATAACATGAGAATCTTTCATTCATTTAGTAGTCCATACTCCATGCCTCAGTTTCTACTGTCATGCACGTTTACATTGATTTCTGTTTTTTTTCTTCCATTTCCTTCTCAAGTGAAAGGGCTCACACTAATGGAGGAGTTCTGTGATGATTTCAGAACTACTTCTCTATGCTAGATATTTAACCTGTGTCTAAACTAAAATATCTTTCTTGACATTTTGTTATCTGCCCCAAGGGTGAGGTTAACCCTCTCTTAGCTCATCTCTTTTAACAACCACTTTTAACAATAACACTGCTGAGATTAGTTTCTGTAATCCTCTTCACAATACTCAGGAGTAAAAACAATTACCGAGGAGGTCCATGCAAAGCACAACATTACTTAAAAACCAGTATGATTATAAAGCTTACAAAAAAACCAAACCAAACCAAAACAAAAGCCAACAAAAAAACCCCACTACACTTTATATTCAGACCAATGGATTACAATTGGTAGAATTTAGCAAACTGTAAATGTTGTTACTATTAGGTGCTGAGAATAAGGTTAGAAGTTGAGAAAGAGAGATATTGAGAAAGAGTAAAAGAGAAAAAATAAGAAGTGTAGATTGTCATAAAGTTGTAGTCCTTGGATGGAGGCACCCTCCAGATGTCTCAAATCTGCATCTTTATGTTCCCTGGTTCCACCCTTCAGGGAGGCCTAGTATGTCTTGCTTAGACTCAGTGCTGAGTTTCAGAGTATTCTGGAAATGAGTCGGTGGGCAATGGGATCCTAGTTGGTCATTTGACCCCCACAACTGAGCTGATGGAGCAGTGACTGTTCAGTGGCCTCACACGGGGCTTTAGTAAGAAGGTGCTTTGCCTCCACAGGGCCCCACTTGCTGATCACTGTTCCTTACCAGATAAGGACAGGATCCTGTTTATCAGGGTGGCTACTGACTGAGGGGTTGCCCTGGCAGGGACGCTGTCCAGAAGGTTTATCAAATGAGGAAGCGTAACATCTAGTTTGTCAGAGTGACTGCTTGGAGAACAAGAGTCTACAGGCCCTTCCAACCTTTGGAGGATGGAGCCCCTAGTCCAATGCCCCGCAGATGCTTTCAGGATCAAGCCACATGTGAGGAAAGAGAGCCAAAAAACCAAAAAGTGTCACCCTTCTTCTGCAAGTTCTGTTACCTTGCAAGACAGATTGTTTGAGAGAAACTACTCATTCTGTTTCCCACAAAGTGGTATTTGGAGCAATACAACATATACTATGAAAAAGCAAAAATAAATACCTAACAGAACAAAGTAAGGAAAGGTTCTTTTTGTCTAAGTGTTCCATACACTTGGAAAGGAGTTAGACAGTTAGACTTTCTCTTCAACTTAAGTAAATTTGAACACGTATTTTCCTTTCCTCAGAGAAGTTCCTAACAACAGCACCACACTGGACTATAAGTCAAAATCAGCTGATTTTCTGTTGGTGCCATGATAGCAGAACAGCTTGAAAGGCATTTTGCATCAACATAATTTTGTCATTTTAGGTTACTCCATATACAGTAGAGTCGCTGTTTTGAGCATTTTCTTTACACCAGAGGGAGACTGGACACAGCTGGAGGTTTGTGGCTCTTCAGTGAGTAACTGAGTGACAGAGATTAACATTTCTGCCTATGGTGTCCCTGCCTCAGGGCAGGTCAACTTTAAGGAGTACCATCAGAAACAGCCCTAACCCCAAAGAGATACATATTTGTATCTCTGCAATTGGCTAAAAATTCCACAACTAACCATAAAGAGGTTTCTTTCCATGCTGCTTGAGACATTAACCACAGGACCAAAGGGATATTTTAAAGGTGTGAATATCACCAAGGAAAAAGAGGGAATATGAGAAAGAATGTTTTCAATAACACTTTTTAAATTTAATTGCATTATATGGACTGTTAAATTGTTAAAACATTAATTAATGCACTGTAAAATCTTGAGTACATGTATATGGTGTGATTCATTTGACCTGTGAAGAAATCTTGAGTGCAATGCTAGTTAGTAAATTCATAAATATGGAATAAGCGATACTACACTTTACAAAATGCAGTGACAGGAAGCAATAAAAATGCTGTCACACTGGGAAAATTGAGCATAAAGTAGGTTTCAAGTAAAGACACATTCAAAAATCTATACGGTGAATTGCTTAAAAGATATGTCTATTTGGCTAATGGCTATTTCTTCACTTATTACTTAATAACTCATCAACAGAGATCATAGAATCATATAGGTTGGAAGGGACTTTAAAGATCATCTAGTTCCAACCCTGCTGCCATGGGCAGGGATACCCTCCACTAGACCAGGTTGTCCAGAGTCCCATCCAACCTGACCTTGAACACTGCCAGGGAAGGGGCAGCCACAGCTTCCCTGGGCAATCTGTGCCAGTGCTTTACCATCCTCACAGTAAAGATTTTTTTTTTCCTTATATCTAATCTAAATATATCGGGTTTTAATTTAAAGCCATTACCCTCTGTCCAAGAACTACTTGACCTGATAAAGAGTCTCTCTACAGATTTGTTGTATGCTCAATTGAGGTACTGTCATAAGGTTTCACAGGCCTTCTCTTCTCAAGCCTGTCAAGGGTCCTCTGAATGGCATCCTTTCCCCTCAGTGTGCCAACTGCACCACACAGCTTAACTTCATTAGTAAACTGCTGATGGTGCATCCCACTGTCCATGTTGATGACAATGATGTTAAACAGTGCCGGCCCCAATATCAACAAGAGGAAACCCACTTGTCACTGATTTCCACTTGGACATTGAGCCAGATCATAGCCCTGCAGGCGTGCACATGTCTCTAACTCCTCTTGTTCCCCATGCTACATGTGTTGCATAGAGGCATTTACATTGGGCTCCTAATTAATCTCCTGTGCAAAGGCCCTTTCCCCTTTAAGAAAAGAGGTTCCTATCTGATGGCAGCAAGCCTGGTGCTGTGTAGGCCATCCCATTATCAAACAAACCAAATCCGTGGTGGTGATACTATCCATGGAGCCATGTATTGATAGGCTGGGTCTGTCTGTTCCTCCCAACACCACTGCACAAAACTGGAAGGAGTGAGGAAAAAATAGCCTGTACATCTGATTGCCTCCACAACCATCCCAAGGCCCTGGATTCTCTTTTGATTTCTTGTATACTATGCATTGCAGCTTTATTACTACTCACATGGAAGAGCAGTAGTAGGTAATAGTCCAAGGGCCATACCAGGCTAAGAAGTTTCCTACTGGTGTCCACTACCTGGGTGCCATGTAGGCAGCAGACACACCTAAGAGGAAGGTCTGTCCAGCAGATTGGACCTTCTGTACCACTCAGAAGGAAGTTGCCTACAACTATAACCTGCCTTTTCTTCCTCATGTAAGCGGTCACAATACAGGGGAGTGGGCCTTTCTGACTTATTTTAACTCTGTAAGATCTTGCTGGTGTATCAGACTTTTCCTCAAAGCTAAACTTAATGTCATAAATCCATTTTAAAAAGAGATATGCAATTAAGTCATTTGTTGCTTGTGGATAAGAACATAATTTCAATATAAAGCAGACAATAAAAGAACTTTCTGGTGAGCATAATTCTTACGGATACAATAAAGTATTATTTGTGAAACAGTTAAACTGAAATAAATGGTATAGTTTTGAATAAGCAACATCATCTTTTGAATATGCTTGTGATCCAACAGCAAATGCATAAGTTTTTCATGTTCTGAGTTATTGCTCTTTTTAATATAAATAATAGGGGTTTTTGTCAACACCAAAGTTGCTTGGTTTATGATACCTTATGATCCCCCAAATAAAAACATAACATTTACATTTAAAAAGTAGCATTTCACAACAAAATTTCAAATTCTGTACTGCTATTATTCTATTCTGTCAGTATCACCTTTTAAATGAGTGTCAGCAAGGAATTTATAGCAAAATCAGAACTCCCACAGGTCCACATCCTAGTACAGATTTAATTTTTAATAGTGACACCTGAGCATTTCTACCTTATTCAATTATTTTTGTTGTTTATTTTTCAAATCAAATGTCCTTTAAAAAAAAGATGCATGACTAATTTAAGGTCCATTTATTATACTTACAATTTATGTCTGCAGATCAGAACTTGATAGAAACAATTGAAAAAATACAGAAAATCACACAGAATCACAGAATGTTAGGTGTTGGAAGGGACATTGAAAGATCATCTAGTCCAACCCCCAAGTGGCAATCAAAGGTTTTCTCAGCATTGTTTGAAATAGAGATACATTATAATTATGTTTTGAGGGAATTTGTTCTTTTTTTGGTCTACCCACTTGATACAAACTGGAACAACTTTTGTTTAAAACAGGTTGGCTGTTGTTACAATTCTTGCAGGGTAGGCAAAGACTGAAGAAGCAAAATCATTAGGCAGCATACAGTAAGAACAAGAGAATTAGCATTTATTGGCTTATTTTAGAGCTAACTAATAAGATCCATTAAGGCCTGTTTGGGAAGTCAAAGTAAAATACTATGTCCACATTCAGACTTACACTAGAGGAGTTTCAGAGTTGCAATTTATTTAAATTCCTGCTTACATGAATCACAAGATTTAATAAGTCGTAGCTTTTTAAAGACATTAAAGCCAACTTCTGAAAGGAAGAGGGAACGTTTGGTGTGATGGTGTTTGTCTTCCCAAGTAAAGGCTATGTGTGATGAAGCCCTGCTTTCCTGGAGATGGCTGAACACCTGCCTGCCAATGGGAAATGGTGAATGAATTCCTTCTTTCACTTAGTTTATGTGTGTGGCTTTTCCTTTACCTATTAAACTGTCTTTATCTCAAGCCATATAGAATCATAGAATCATAGAATGGTCTGGGTTGGAAGGGACCCCATGGATCATAGAGCTCCAACCCCCCTGCCACAGGCAGGGCCACCAGCCTCCAGGCCTGGATCTACACAAGGTTGCCCAGGGCCCCATCCAACCTGGCCTTGAACACTTCCAGGGACGGGGCATCCACTACTTCTCTGGGCAGCCTGTTCCAGCACCTCACCACTTTTTCTGTAAAAAACTTCCCCCTAATATCTAATCTAAACCTTCCCTCCTTTAGCTTTAGTCCATTCCCCCTTGTCCTGCCATTATCTACCCTTTTAAAAAGTTTAATCCCCTCCTGCTTATAAGTTCCCTTCAGGTACTGGAAGGCTGCAATGAGGTCCCCCCGCAGCCTTCTCTTCTCCATATGTTCTCTTACTTTTACAACTCTCTCGACCCATCCCATCAGGGGAAGTGAGCAAATGGCTGTGTATTATTTAGTTGCTAACAGAGGTCAAACCATGACACAAAAGCTTGATTTTGGCCCTACTAGGAATAAAACGTCATCAGTTTTTCAGGGGTTTGGAATGCATGAAGATCCAGACACAGAGAGGCATATATCTTGATTGAATGTATGAGTATTATTGCTTGAGGTATTTCACAATCAGCAATACAAGACTGCCGGATCTAGAAGCAGTTGAACATACCACTGAACAATAATAAATAATAGAGAACCAGTTTCCTTTTGTTTGTTTTCTCTCTAGTCTGAAAGCTTTTTTGATACATGACTACCCACTCATACAGTAGGGCTAGAAAAAGCAGGATGTGTCTTTAAACACATATTCTTGATGAATAAATCTTTCTTTTCATAGAAGCATAGAATATCCTGAGTTGGAAGGGACCCATAAGGATCATCGAGTTCAACTCCTGGCTCCACACAGGGCCAGCGAAGTCAGAGCATAGGACTGAGTGCATCGTCCATACACTTCTTGAACTCAGTCAGGCTTGGGGCTATGACCACTTCCCTGGGGAGCCTGTTCCAGTGCAGCATTATGTATGTAATCCAGATGATACATACTCATTGTAAGACTCACCAGAGATCATATTTTTACTTTTTCTCTACCCAGAGTATTTCAATACTACACTTATTTCTGTTTCTCAAAGTACAAGTGACATTCTCTTTCATTCATTAGCTATCCCTGACTTTTATTTCTCCTTTCTGGATACTGGTTATTTTCCAGCTCTCCTTCATGTCTTGGAAGACATATTAAGTTTATGAAAATTCATTTTTATCTCCCCTGGTTAATGTGTCTTGCATAAAAGTTACCGTCTGTCCCAGCTTCCCATATAATTTCTGTCAGCGGGGCATTGGAGTGTAGTGTCTGCAATTCCAGTCTCCACACTATTTATAGAAAGCCACCTTTTTCCCCTTCCTCTGTATCTGACATGCATAGTGATACGTATATCTTGGCTTCATCACTATGTTTAAGATCCTCCTGATACTTCAGAGGCTGCTTCTATTAGCACTTCCTCTTGCAGGCTGAGTGACCAGACAGCTGACTAAAGACTGTTGTGCTAAACCAGTGATGTGATAAATTTGTTTGGCCTCAAGAAGACCTATTCATCTCATACACTTACTCGAATTTGTCCACTAGTTAATAAACTGCAGCTCTACTGCATATATTTTAAAAGAGCATTAGAATAAATGTAACTAATGTTTAAAAAAAAAACTGATATGAAAGTGATCATGGGGAAAAGATTCTCATTTTGACATGAAATGATGAAGAATACACGGCAAATGTGACGGTCATCTCTGCTGGCAGTAACTTCCATTGCTGAGAAACCTGGCAGCCCCAGCTGATTTATAACATCAGCCAGGGCAATCTGAACCAGATAGACAACATCAAAGAGACTCATCATGACACCAGAAAACTGCTGAAAAATTTTATATCTAAATAAATAATATCTAAATAAAAAAAAAATCTGTCTTAATAATGTCTCAGTTTTATTAACCAGTCTTTAAAGTAGCTGTGCAATGCAAAGAAACTTGCATATACAGCAGAAAGTGCTCCCTGCACAGAGCAATCCACTTGTAATATACCACACTTGAACCTCGGTCTGATCTGAGGTAGGCACTGTTACCCTGCAGCCTTAAGATGGAATTGCTATGTTTGTGGGGTGATCATATTCCACAAAGATGTTTTTCACTACATCTGTAGCTATCACTGATGAGAACTGAGTATAAAGCAGAAAGTGAAGGCTCTCTCTCTTTATCCCATTCAGTATCTTGCTCTTATAGTTTAGCTCTTGCAGTGCATTTTCTAATTACTTCAAAAACAGATTGTTCCTTTACAAGGAAGTTATTTTGCTTTGGAAAATCAGGAAGTCAATGACAGAAAATAGGAAGTTGTAACATTCTTTTTTTGGCATTATAATCTAATAATAAAAAAAAAAAAAGCTTTAATTTTGTAGATCCAAAAATTACAGGCACAGTGTGCTGACAAATGAAAGCTGGCAGGACACACACTATTAAATCTGCCAGCTAGAGGAAACCTTTGACCTAGCAATTAAGTTGTGGCATGACTAAAGCATAGATCAGATTGTTTGCACTTCATTGATAGAGGAGAGGTTATTATCTACCATTTAAATTTCAGGATAATAAAAATTCTTCATTTAATAAGAAATGATCAATGAAATGAAAATTTTAAAAGTAACAATATTTAAAAGAAAAAAACACTGTCTTGATCTAATGTCTTGGGAGAATAGTCCTGTTCTCATGGAAGTTAACTATAATTAGCTGCAGTTGACTCAACACTATTCATTTAATGGTTGTTGATATTTAAAAGTAATTTCATTAAAAGATTAGTTCAACAACTGATCATTAGTTACTTTTAAGTAACACTGTGAACGTATTTATTTAACTGTAGTTCTAATCAAACCACATGCAAAATAATAATTAGAAAAAGTATTCTTACAGGAAAGTCTCTCCCTCCCTCAGTTTTTCAGAATACTGGATCCTTTTGCATCCATCTGCCTTCAAAGCAATGATAAATTCTTAAACTACATTATTTCATCCTTCCTGCTGCAGTGTCATTTTAACATGAGAATAATTTCTAAATGAAAGCAAACTAAATGGTTTAGGAGCAGCAAGACCAGGCTGTCCTGCAAGTCAAGAGGCACTAAGAGCAGAGAAGAGGGGGTGGCAGAGGCTGGCAGGGTAGGGAGATCCCCAACAAGGGCTCACTGTCTGTCAGTATTTTTCAGCAGTATTTCTTCTCCTCAGTAATCTCCCATTTCTTATTGGATCGCTTTTACAGCTGCTCACATCGGAATTCAAATCAGCAAGAAGGGATCAGGCTTGGGATCAGCAGGTCATGGCTGGGCAGGGACAGGGATGTGACATAGCTCCAGGACAAGTAAGAGAGCCACAGATGAAGTTAAGCAGGGCCACCCCAGCAAGTCCTTGCCTCTTTCCTGCACAGAGGTCTGAGTCAAGGGTGCACCACTGCACTGTGTCCCACCACAGGCCTTGAGTGCAGGCAGATCAACTCCAAGGAGGCAAAAGAAAGCTCCAGACCTGGCACTAAACCAACATTAGTTTTCCAGCTTAGAACAACCATGATTTAGTTTGCTATTGAAACAGTTTTGAAAAAAATCTAAGAAATCATTAAAAATCAAAGAAGCCTGACAACTGACTTCACAGGAAGTTTCAGCTCAGAAACATTATTGGCAATACAAGGAACTCAAACACAATGGTCCTAGGGAGTCTACTTTGGCAGGGCAGTTGGACTCAATGATCTCTTGAGGTCCCTCCCAACCCCTACAATTCTGTGATTCTGTGATTCTGTGAAATAGTCTTTTGGCTCCACATTAAACCCTTTCAGGTCCAAGTTGTGACAAAATGAACAAATAAGCAGTCCGAAATGAGACTCCTATAATTTTATGTAAAAAGATTTTATTGTTGTCCTATCTCTCATAAATGTATATATTTTTCCTACACTCTATTTCATATATGAACAGAAAAAATGAAAAAAAATCCAAACACCCATATACTTTGTATTAAATAATACCAAAAGTTCACATTTCAGCACAGATTGAGAATCTCTGATTTTCTAGCTCCAGGTAATGTTTGTAGCACTACAGGGTAAAATAATCAAGAAAGATGCAGACTAAAGAGAAAATTGGATGGGATGCCTGAGGAAGGGATCTTGTAGGTTGGCTAAAGAAGAAATTGCTCTACATGATGAATTTTAATGGGTGAGAACAGATATATCAGCTGACTTCTGAAGGTTTTCACACTACAAAGAAGATGGGAGAATACATAGATGAAAAATGCCTTTGGAAAAGAAGAACCTTCCTCTGTCATAAGTAAACAAGATTTTTAGAGGCATAAAGATATAATACATTTATATATGCATATATATTTAGATATTAACATAAATTTATGTTTAGAATATAATGTATATTCTATAATCTAATAATATTCTATAAATAGTAATACATTTTATTATGGTTGATAACAGAGGAGTTTTTAATATAATGAGTTATGATGAATGGGAAAAGCTATAGAAAAAAAAGTTCAGAGTTGAAAGACTGAAGTAGGTGGTGGCTCTAAACAGTTCACTTTACATGATGTTGCAATTAATAATGATGATGAAGTATTTTGTGTCCTACTATATAATTATTCACTTAATCAAAGGAGAAATTTCATTTGTCGGGGAACTGTAGTTTTGCTAAATGAGGGACTTTCAATCAGAGGAGGTAAAAAAAGTCTCTAAAGGGAAACAGGGATTCCTTAAAGTTCCTCTGAAAAAAATGCTGTGATTATTGTAAGAAAATATATGGTAAATGTAACAAACCATTAAAAAGCAATTGTTTTAAATTCAATCATTAGAGTAAAAAAAAGTGCTGTTAATACTACTTTATTGCAAATCTCAGCGAGGCCTTAAATACTGTCACTTTCATAAATTCTTAAAACATAATTTTTTCATAATAAAAAAAATGTTCAGGCATTCACATTTTATCTGTTAGGTGATGCAAATGATAAGTTATTGCACTTTATACACACAGAACCATAAAATAATAGAAGGCATTAGGCTGGAAGGGACTTTTAAAGGTCATCTAGTCCAACACCCCTATAGTAAGTGGGTACAAATACATGGATCTGTGTAAGAGTTCAGTGCTTCTCGAGACAAACATTATTTTTACAGATGTTCTTGGAATGGGATCCCTGGTATCAAAAAGACAGCGATGTCCTGGAAAGTGTCCAAAGGAGGGCTACGAAGATGATTAAGGGCCTGGAGCATCTTCCCTATGAGGAAAGGCTGAGTGAGCTGGGACTGTTAAACCTTGAGAAAAGAAGACTGAGAGGGGATCTGATTAATGTTTATAAATATGTTAAGTATGGGATGCAGGGGGAATTGGCCAGCCCCTTTTCAGTGGTCTGTGGGGACAGGACAAGGGGCAATGGCTCCAAATTGGAGCATAGGAAGTTCCGCACCAACATGCGGAAGAACTTTTACACAGTGAGGGTGACAGAGCCCTGGCACAGGCTGCCCAGGGAGGTGGTGGAGTCTCCTTCTCTGGAGTTATTCAAGACTTGTCTGGATGCCTATCTGTGATACGAGATAGGGAGCCTGCTTTGTCAGGAGGGTTGGACCCGATGATCTCTTGAGGTCCCTTCCAACCTCTACAATTCTGTGATTCTGTGATTCTATATTAAACAGGACGACACTAAAGTCAAATATGCAATTGATCACTGAATACTTTCATTTTATCTATATGTTCAAAGACCAGACAGTGGCCTGAATTTAAGAAAAGCACCTAGATTTGTTCTAAACTTCAATAATAGCATTCAGTATAAATAGCTAAAACAGTCAAGTAGTCCAGAGCAAAAGGTGCTGTGGTTCAGAATGTAGTGAGTTCCTAAACTTATGACAGTTTTCTATAGGAAGAAACTTTTTGACTTTTAATTGGAAACTTTATTTTAAAGTAATATTTACACTATCTGTAAACTCTGCTCTGTCTGTTTATTTTCTAAAAATCTTGAACATTATACTAGAATGGATGGGCCTAACAATGCGTATGTGTTTCAGATTCATACCTAGAAACTGAATGCCATGTGAAATTATTTTTATATATATATATACATATATATATATATACACACACCTGTAAATTCACCAAGTGTTTTCAGGAACACAGAAAATGCAGCATATATAAACATACTTTTCTTAGAACTGTACTATATATAGATATAACAAAAAGCAGAGCTACTATGACATTTATTCTTGGTATAATGGTTGAGATTTCAAAGGATGTTCATTTTTGCTTTTGCATATATTTCCCAATTTACAATTTATTAGTCTTCTGAATTTGTTGCAAGAACAGTATAACTAGAATGGCTAGAGAAAAAAGAAAGATGGTCATTCTACCTGTCTTTTGGCAGCTTTACTTTTCTAAAATAAATAATATTTTTCACTTACTTTCAATTCATATTTGAGAAACTGATAGTATATTCTGAGTACTGTATTTTTATATAATTATAATTATGGGTTTTATTCTGTACATGATTTATGTAGAATGATTTTCACTTATATTGCTCTTAATAAACTACTACTCTTGAGATCAGAGGGAGATTTAGTTGGGGATTATAAATCAAATTTGTTTCTCTGTAACAATTAACATCCTAGACTAAATCTCAGCTATAATATTCCCCTAATCTGGAGCTATTCTCTAATTGGTTCAGTGCACTGTAGGGATGGGTTTCAAAACAGCATCCAGAGTAAAACAATATCCAGGGTAAAATATATTTAACCTATATGTCATTAAAATACTTTGGCTAGGCCAAAGTATTATATGTGTAAGAATATGCTGATTTGTGCAGGAACTAAATAACTTTATTTTGTATGCATTTTAAATGAGTTTGTTTATTCTAAATCCTTCTTTGTTTCTCCTTTAATCTTGATTTAATCATTCAATTACTGAATGCAAAATTTCCCATACCTTCTTGGTAGCCTACTGTCACTCAAAATTTTATTATCAATCAGATGAATTACTTTCATGATTGAGTTTCAGAACCACTGCACAATTGAAACATAATCAAAGAATAAGGAATACCAGAGAGCACATTTAATTTGCTAATACATGCAACATAATTTTTCACCAACAAAGCAATCAGTCTAGTTTCTGACTAAGGAAGGAAGTTATCTGATTTGTTACTCCTAATATGGATGATGACAGTAATACCTCACTTCTATATACTTAAAATATGCATATTTTTATTTATTGATAATATTTAGGTTGGTTTTCAAATATGACTAAAAGAATTAGTAACATCTTTGAAATGAGGAAACTGAGGTTTATAAAAGTAAATTGCTTCTTTAGGGTTTTCATCAGTCAGGCATCTATCTAATCCAGGTTTACTGCATTTTATTACTAATCTAATAAATTTTAAGTGGATTATTTTGAAGGAATATGTTACCCATGTCACTATATAGCTTTCCTTAATAGGTTAAACATTATTCCAAAAATAAGCTACTGAAAATTACCTAAAGAATATGCTTCCATAAGTGAAAAAAAATCTACCTTTGGTCTACTAGCGTAACTGACTTTTAAATCTTTGTGTTGTTAGGATACACTTGATTAATAACATTTTTTAGATATTTATTACATTAAATCAGTTTTACATGATCTCATTACTTGATTGAGATAGATAACTTTTTATATGACCATTTCTGGACAGTTGGTTAGCACTTTTATAAATAAGTTACAACTGTACTCAGTTGTAAGTAAGTCCCTGGCAGTGTTTAAGGCCAGGATGGATGGGGCTTTGGGCTTTATGTTAACTGATCAATACTGTAAGACTTGGCATCTGAGAATTTGAATCATCTGAATAATCTTTCCATAGTAAGAACGTGCAAGTTTGAAGAATGTCATTTTTACCATCATTTTAAAAAGTGGTGTAGTTCAATTAATACCATTAGGCAGATAATAACTCTTTCAGCTGAGTGAAAGTTTTCTATAATGAAAAAGGCACTTCTTCACCCCCCCGCTCCACCCCCTCACCCCATACTCTGGGGAATAGAATGTAGCTTTTTAGTTACAGTTGATTCATTTGATGAGCAAGCTCAAATCCTTTGAACTATAAACTTTTTTTAAGACTTACACATCAGGTGAATGTAGTATACACTAGGCTACAACAATAAAGTGTAAGGTACCATTGCCACTTCTACTTAATGAAAAAATAATAGCATTGTTGTGGACCCAAAGGGTGATCAAGAACTATGAAGAACAGGCAATTCTAGCACCTATGAGAAATGTGCAGAAGTTCCCACAGCTCAATGACCAGCATTGCATGGCTGGGACTACCATGCTGGCTGATCCAATTTTACTTCCAAGCTGTGGTGAAAAGTGGTTATTTAATTCAATAGTGAATTTTGCTGTCAGCAGTGGGATAGAAATCACACAGATCACAGTTATCTGTCATATGGGTTCTGACAGGTGTTAGGGACTAGGACTTGTGACTGCAGCAGGACTTTGCTCTCAAGAAGGGATTCATGCAGCAAGAAATCCCCTTGTAACAGGCACTCATAGTGCACTCATGGTTTTGGTTGGAAGTGACCTCAAAAGTAACCTAGTTGCAACTTCACTGCCATGGGCAGGAACACCTTTCATGAGAAGAGGTTGACCAAAGCCCCACTTCCAGGGAGGGGTCAGCCACAGCTCCTCTGGGCAACTTGTGCCAGTGCCTCACCACACTCATAATGAATATTTTTTTTCCTAATATGTTATCTAAATCTACCCTCTTTCAGCTTAAACCCATTGCATCTTATCCTATCACTACATGCCCTTGTAATGAATCCCCACCAACTTTCTTCAAGGCCCCCTTCAGGTACTTTACTGAAGGGGTGCAAGAAGGTCTCCCTGGAGCCTTTTCTTCTCCAAGATGAACACCTTCAGCTCTCCCAGCCTGCCTTCACAGCAGAGATGTTCCAGTTCTTGATCATCTTGGTGGTGCTCCTCTGAACTCTAGACTCAAACAACTCCATTTATTTTGTACATTTAGGGCCCCAGAGCCAGATGGGGTCTCACAACAACAGAGTTTGTTGCTCAGGTTTGTCTGTATACCCAAATTCAGAACTGTGATTGTGTAGGGATGAGACTTGGTAAGAGTCTTTATTGCTTAGGCAATAAAGTAAGAAAGACACGCCCCACCCCCACCCCCCCACACACACCTCCACACCTCCCTCCCCAGTTCCCTGCTGGGAGGGTCTGTTTTGGGCTTTTTGAAAAAAAGGAAAAAGTACCAAAACCGGAAGAAGAGAAGGGTGGTCTGGTAAGCAAAGTGCTCCCAGCTGGGAACCATGGCCTTTGGTGAGGATGTATAGTCCTTCTTCTCCTCCAATAGTAATAACAGAGAGAGCTGGTGGAGGTGATTGCTGAGCCGCTCTCTATCATGTTCGATAGATCCTGGACTACAGGGGAAGTGCCTGAAGATTGGAGAATAGCCAATGTCACTCCAGTCTTTAAAAAAGGCAAGAAGGAGGATCCCAGTAACTATAGGCCAGTCAGCCTCACTTCTGTCCCTGGAAAGGTGATGGAACAGCTTGTTTTAGATGCCATCTCCAAACAACTGGAAGAGAAGAAGGTCATGAGGAGTAGTCAGCACGGATTCACCAAGGGGAGATCGTGCTCGACCAATCTCATAGCCTTCTATGATCTCATCACCAACTGGGTGGATGGAGGGAGAGCAGTGGATGTCATCTACCTTGACTTTAGCAAAGCTTTCGATACTGTCTCCCACAACATCCTGATAGACAAGCTGAGGGTACAAGGGATAGATGAGTGGACAGTGAGGTGGGTTGAGAACTGGCTGTC
>VZTU01006428.1:32152-53620 GCA_013400835.1 Zapornia atra | reverse complement strand
TGTCAGCCACCCCTCCCAGCCTTATATGAGCTTTGCCAAATTCCTCCAGACATCATTTTGAAAGAACATCTAATAGTACAACTGTTAATTGAGGAATGTCTTGGATCTTCCCTAGCCCCACATCTTCCTCCTCTCCTCACCATCTTCCTTATAATATGAACAATACACCTAGCTATGGAAGAGGTGAGCATTCCAGACTGCCTGTGGTAGGAGTTCACTTCAGATTTATGCAGGAAATCAGAAGCAATTGTGACTGGTGACAAATCCCATAACCACAAACTGCAAGTACAGACCCTGGTCTGCAAAGCACAGCTCACTGCAAGATTGCTGCAGTCTCAGATGGAGATTCAGTATTTTCTTTGATACCAGGGCAAAGCCCTTTGGATATTTTGAAATTAAAGCTGTCAAGTTAATTAGTTTGTTTTGGCATCTGCATGCAAAACAAGAGGTTTCACAAGCAATTCCCCAATGAACTCCACTGAAGACTGTTGATATTGATTGTTCTACATGTGTGCAGGTCTCCCCCAAGTCACAATACCATGCTCAGAAGCAAAACCTGAATGAGAACAAAATGTTTCTATTCTGTCAGATAAAGACACCGGGGTCAGACATCCCCTTGTGAGAAACTTCTGTTTATTTGGACAGTCTTGAAAATTCTGAATGGGACACTGAATATTCAATATACCATAACTTGTTTATATAACCTGTGTTTGGGGAAGTTTGGGAGATTCAGGAGGCAGGCAGGCAGGCAGGCAGAGAGGGAGGGAGGAAGAGAGGAAGGAAGGAAGGAAGGAAGGGAGGGAGACAAATGTGAGGAATACTTGCTGTTGGAAAAAAGGTTGTGAATGATACATCAGAATGTTGGGAAGAAAAGAGGAGCAAAGGAAAGTATGCAAGATTAGCAGTGAATGAGTGAGCAAGAACAAAATACTGGTAAAGGTACAAGGTGATCATGAGGATATTTTTTGGGTGCCAGGAAGGCAATGGTAGGTGCTGCAGATGTAATGACTAGCACTGAGGTGTGACAGAACTTTCAGAAAGGCTGAGGGTGCACAGCACAGGGGTGAAAAAAGCATAAATGAAAGTAAAACTTCAGGAATAAAAACCGGACAGGGAAAATAATGACATACACAGATTGAATGCTGGAGCCCTGGGACTCACAAACAATGGAAAGGGACAGTTCAGCCTCTTCACACCTCCTCAGTCTTCCTTTTATTGTTCAGGGCAGGGTTACCCTGTTGCTGTCACTGCTAGCAGGGCTTCAGGGAATGCGTGAGCCATCACAGCTGGGCCAGCTCCAGATTTTCAACAGAAGTGTTGCCACAAATCACTCTTTTGCTTCAAGGTCTATATTTTTCCCCAGATAATTTTCCCCCATATAGTGATTCAACTCCCCACAGAATAATGCTGTGGGCAGAATTACAGAGCAAGGACCTTCCCAGAACACAGCTAGTGAAAACAGTTTCCTTAGTGTTAGTTTAGCACTGTCTACTAACCAGGCCAGCTTCTTCAGGCAGCTGAAATTTCTTCCTTTTTATGCAGAGGTCACCTGCCCTTCTGCTGCTATTCTTTATTTTCACTCATTAATTTGGTCTCTCTTTGACTACCAAGGATGAACAACATCACAACCAAAGCCTAATGCACATTGTAATAGTTGTACAGAGCAGGCAGATTAATCACTGTACAATAAACAAAATTGCAAAAATACTTTTAAAATACCAGCTTTTATAATAATCAGTACTTAGAAAATGCTTATGGTAAATCCATTTCTTAGTTCATCTAGGACAGTATATAATTAATCCTTCAACCCTTACAGTATTATATGTAAGGGAGCGATCCAGCAGATGCACAATAGTGAGATTACTTGCTGACAGCATTTTTTTCACATCAATGTCACTTTGGCTTGTCCTCAACTTTCAGTACAGAGAAGTAGAGTTTGTCCTGGTTTTGGTTGAGATAGAGTTAATTTTCTTTCTAGTAGCTAGTGTAGTGCTGTGTTTGGGATTTAGGATGAGAATAATGTTGATAACACACTGATGGTGTTAGTTGGTTCTAGGTAGTTGTAGTGTCTACATCGAGCCAAGGATTTTTCAGCTTCTCACACCCTGCCAAATGCACAAGAAGCTGGGAGAGCACAGCCAGGGCAACTGACCCAGACTGGCCAAAGGGACATTCCTCACCATATCTCACCACACTCTGAGTATAACTGGGGAAGCTAGCCAGGAGGTGAGATCACTGCTTAGAAACAGACTGGTCATCAGGTTGGTTTTTTTCCTTTTGCATCTGGTGAGCAATTGCACAGAATATCCCCCAACTCCTTTCCATAGTGTCTGCCAGAGCACAAACCTCCTTGAGGTGTGTAGGAAGAACACATGGCACAAACAGCTCCTGCTCAAATTCTTATCAGTCTTAGAGGAGCAGGGAACACATTTGGTCATGTAGCTGCTAACACTCATGCTGGCTTGCCCCCAAAATCAAAAATAGTGTGGCCAGTAGGTCTAGGGAGGTGAATGTGCCCCTGTACTCAGCATTGGTGAGGCTGCACCTTGAACTGTGTCCAGTTCTGGGCCCCTCACCATAAGAAGGACATTGAGGTCCTCGAGCGAGTCCAGAGAAGGGCAACCAGGCTGGTGAAGGGGCTGGAGGGCAAATCCTATGAGGGGGGGCTGAGGGAGCTGGGGATGTTTAGTCTGGAGAAGAGGAGACTGAGGGGAGACCTTATCACCACCTACAACTACCTGAACAGGCCAAGTGACAGGAGAAAGGACAAGGGGAAATGGCACAAAGCTGCGCCAGGGCAGATAAGATGTTAGGAAAAAATTCTTCACTAAAAGAGTTGTTGGGGCCTGGAACAGGCTGCCCAGGGAGGTGGTTGAGTCACCATCCCTGGATGTGTTTTAAAAAAGGGTAGATGAGGTACTTAGGGATGTGGTTTAGCATAGGACCGGAATGGTTGGACTTGATCTCAAAGGTCTTTTCCAACCTTGTGATTCTGTGTTAGCACAGTGCCAGACATTTGGGGTTCTGGAGCCAGTGCTCTGACATCCTTTAGGGCTTTCCATATCATCTTGGGAAGTATGACACCTTCATGTTCCAAATACTGTTATTTCTAAGGCTACGTACAGGTGTCAATCTGTCACCACCTACCAAGATTGTGACAATAATCTAAATGGGTACTTTTTGCTTCCACCTCAAGTATTTTCTTCAGTTTAAAATTATGAGCTGGAATTGCTCAGGTATGAGTCTTGTGAAAGTACTCACTAAGTTAACCTTGACATATATTTCTTAAAATTAACAAAAAGAAATAACCTACTACATCAATGTAAAGTTAAACAAAAATATTCTGCAAGCACAGTTAATGTAAGAAACTGCTATCTCAAACTGTTCCTGCCTGATTCTTCAGTGACTCTTCATTGCAGAATTTCACACGAAAGAGTTTTCTAAGATGTTGGTCTCAGAGGGTCTGTTCCAGGCTTAATAGGGAATGTATTAATCACATTAGCTCACACAAAAAGACTCCACCAGAAATTCATCCTTGTAAATCCCAGCTGCAGTGGATAATAAACCATGTCAGGAATGCTGCAATGCTTAACAGCTGCACTGCAGGCCAAGTGGGATATTTTCTCCCCAATTCAAAGTTATGACATACCTTCTGTTGCTTCAGTTCAGGCTTCCTGCTTTCAGAGTCTTCTGATTAAACAGATCTGTGAGCAAGGAGAGGTAGGCTGGAGAAAAAACTCCATCACTCCTGGGTGGCTAGAATTAAAGAAAATTGATTTGGTGAGCTCAGGCTGAATGACATCCCTCTAGTCATTAATTTTCATGCAGAGAAGAAGATGAAGTAGGTTAATTATCTCCTGATTCCTGCATGGAATACTCGTGGACCTCATAAACCTGAAGCACATAAGGCATCTGGACAGGCCACCTCCCAGACTCCGGTGTAAGTGTAGGCACTATGCATAATACCTAGCACAACATGCAAGGCCTTGAAGGCTTTTCTTCAGATATGTAAGCACTGTACAACTGCATGTACCTTCCTAAGTGAAGCTTGAACTTGGGACAAGTCACCTTGTAGCAAAGGCTTGTTGATCTAAATACCCTTCAGATCTCCTTTGGTTGGCCTATAAGAGGTTGGGGCAAGTCAAAGAGCTACATGGTGAGCTGCAGATGCCCAAAGATTATTTTCTGAATTCTTCCATGGCATTTACAAGTGTAGCCATCTTTTCAAAATAAACTTATTCTGATGAAATAAACTCGGGCCTGCAATCTTTCAAAAACTCAGATACAAGACTGATTGATTATTGTTGGTTTAACCCCACAAGTAATTTGGTTTAGCTCAACAAAATAAACCCCTATGCAGGTCCTTTAATTTTAGTAGATTTATACAGAAATATCTTTGGAATATTCGGAACTCATTAAAATCACCAACTACAATGAAAGAATATTCTGGATTTTAGAGTAAGTAGAAAGAGGCTTATCAGAGGCAGTGAGAATTCTTTCATAATACTATTCATTCCCTTCTGAGTTTTCTGACAAGATGAAAGAATATGAAAAGGGAATGTGTTTGTTATGGTGTTTTACTAACAGCATCAAAAGTCTTGTTCTTTTGGTAAATCTCTCATCTTTATTTTGGTAAATATTTCATGCCATTTGAGGGTTTATGTGTCTTCTTAAGTGAGAAAACTTACCAGTCAGAAGTTTCCTTTTTCCTCTAAGATGGAGCAAAATTAAATTCCCCTCTGGAAACTGACATGGGGAAAAAAACGCACCCTAATTTTATCAACACATTATTAAAAAACCAACACAGTATTTAATTCTTTTGTATTGAGAAGAAAATTCTCTTCTTCTTCTTCCAGACAGCTCCATTAACAGGAAAAGTTAACTCCATAAAACC
This sequence comes from Zapornia atra, assembly GCA_013400835.1. Lineage (NCBI taxonomy): Eukaryota > Metazoa > Chordata > Aves > Gruiformes > Rallidae > Zapornia > Zapornia atra. The sequence goes on along the minus strand of VZTU01006428.1, from coordinate 48,726 downwards.
GAAACAGAAATGACCCTTACAATGTCTTACAAGGCAAGTGATTCACAGGCCATAGCTTACCTTCTCCCACATTTGAGAGGACACCAGAAGTGATATAAGAAAGAAAAAAACAATTCACCACTTTTCGCAAAGCTTTGGAGCATTCTGATACGTGGTATCAATTGGTGCAGTTTTTCACAGCACATGTTGCAGAGATTTCACCCTGTTCCAAGTTCATTTTCATACCTTCTGTTTCAGCTTCCTTCCAGAAAATACGATACTGGTTTGTTGGGGGAGCCATGCATTACAATGACATAAGGTAACCAGCAACATGATCTGATGAAACCTGAGGGCTGCAGGGAGACATGCAGCGGAGCTGGCCAGAGCCCAGCGAAACTGAGAGCAGTGGGGGAGCTGCCAGGTCCAGACCAGTATACAGACACCTGATAAGGTGAGCTGCTGGGGATGATCCTGAGAATGGGACAACATATGACAAAAGAGGAGCAGACTATTATCTACATGGAAAGCTCTGCTGTCCGGAAAAGGCATAAAAACTAGAGACTGACTGCGAATGCTCTTGTGGGCTGCTCAGCAGGGGTTTCCAACAGATGCAGCATTTTGTGTCTCATGTTGGAAGAAAGTGTGGGGAAAGCTTTGGGATACCATTTCCACAGGATCTAGAGGTGCTACTGAATTGGCCGCTACCTGGCGCCTGCTGTTGGAGACCTTGATAGAGTGGCAAAATGAAAGGGACTCAAAATAGCGTGAATTGGAGGGTGAGACTGGGGGAGAAACAAAAAGTGAAGGCCCTTAGCTTTCAGGTAAGCCATTCAGCATTCTTCACCCCTTACTGAGCCCTCCACTTCAGCAACTACCCTGGCCTATTTGTTGCCACTCAAAAAGCCCTGCACAACTCCAAAGTAGTGTCTGGATAATCGGCCAAATTGGAAAACCCAGGTACAACAATGAGCTGAGATGAATAACCAGCCACCTAGCAAAACAACAATGTTGTTGGTGCAACAATTGGCTGAGATGTGTTTAGTAGATAAGCCTTTGGAGCCCTCTGCACCTCCTGGGGAAGAGGCTTCGTGCCACTCTTTGTCTCTGTGTCCACCCTTGCCTGATAGTGGGGACAGTGGTGAGGAGAAAGAACTATCTGTTAAATGGGCAGACATTCCGAAAGGGGGTCTGGCTTGCCTGCCTAAAAGGCGAACAGCAAAAACATACCCTGGACTCTGCCTCAGGCTACAGTAACCATGTTGCCGTGGCAACCTGTGTGCTTTTGACAGCAAGTAAGAAGAAAAGCAGCTGAAATGGGGGACTGGGACTTGGTGGAAAAACTCCATTTGCCCAGAGATATCACCCAGATGCAAGTTGCTGCCGAGCCCCACGAGGCTGATGTGATGACTTATCCGCTATTTAAAGCTGCACCAGGTGCGGGGCAGCAAGAGGAGCATAATTCCTCGCCGCAGAGGGTGGTGCAGGATTTGCAGACCAAAGCCCAGAAATTCGGACTCCATCCTGGTGAAGTGATGCAACTCATTTGTGTTACCAACACCGACTTGCTTGGTCCGTCTGATATAACGTGTTTGGCGCAAGCGTTGTTTGAGCCGGTTCCGATGGTGGTATTCCAGCCAGCCTGGAAGCAGGGGCCAAAAGAGCCGTTCCTACAATTTGTGGAGAAAAGTAGCTGCCGCGCTTGAAAAGCAAGTTGAGGACAACAGTCTATGACTTACCCTGTGTAAACAATTGGCAAAAGACAGGGCTAATGGTGTCAGCTGTAAACTAATAGAAGCTTTGCCCAGGGATCCCTCTGTAGAAGAAATGGTGACTACCTGTTTGAAGAGCAGCACTGTAGAGCATAAAATGACTGCTCACACTGCGTATGCTAAAACCACTCAGTTTTGTATTTCCAAAACTGTGAAAAACAATGGAATACATTCACTTGATGGGGCACGTATGTTTTGTTCTCGTGAATATTAATCTTGTAAACTTTCATGTAAACTATCATTGCTTTGTTTTGTTCCAACCCCTGAACTACAAGGAACAGCAGTATAACGTTCTGTTACCTTTTTTGCAATTGGACAAATTGTGATTGTTAGTTAATGCTTATTAAATGTTAGTAGTTTTTGGAAATGTTATTTCAAGATTGTTAATTGCTTCAATGTTTTAATTGTAGTTATTAGATATTGTTAGATATTGCAAGCATGCTGTTTTCTTTCCTTCTTCCTTTCTCTACCTCTATCTTCTATGCACCACAGAGGTTGCCCCCAGGAGTGTTTTAATATGTGGAGATTGGGCACGGCCAGTCCTCCCATCTGCTACAGTACTATTGGTCACTTGTCACTGCTTACACCAAATACTAGCATGATTATTAATCATACTCATTGGCACCACCAAAGGCAGTCTTCAATGGATGAGCAATATGATGATAATACTGATTTATGGAATAGAGGGGAGATAATTGCTGCCAGCTTGTTTTTTTTCCAGGAGCTGCTGCTGCAAAGGCTTTGACTCAAATATGGTAGCCTGTTGGTTGGCAAAGCAAACAAATGCAACAGCAAAGGTATTATGTGCCTTAGCTACAGATGCGGATTCTGTAAGACATACTACCTTACAGAATCATACAGCAATTGATTTTTTGTTACTGGCTCATTGGCATGGATATCAGGATTTTGATGGTATGTGCTGCATGAATCTGTCTGATCACTCGCAGTTGATTCACGCAAGCATTCAAAAATTAATGGATCAAACACAAAAGAAGCAAGTGAATTTTTTGGGCTGGACAGTTCGTTTCATGGGTAGGGAATTTCAGGATGGATATTGTCAATGGTCAAAACCAGGATTATTGGGTTTTGTAATTTTAGTAGTTGCCTTACTCCTACTGCTGTGCCTGAGCTTTCTGCAAACGCCCCTGCAGAAATCTCTACAGGCAGTTTTTGTAACACAAATTCACAAAGGGGGAATTGTTGGAGGAGGCAGTGGGTCTGCCAGCAACCTGGCTCTGATTGCAGAAGGGATTGACCTTGACAATATTCCTTCATTCCCTTGAGATAGGGAAGTCATTCACACTGAAAGCTTTGTAACAAGTTCACAGCACATGGTGACCATGAAGACAGGGTGTGCAGACCACACGGAGCCAAGAAGGAGGTTAAAAAAGGACAACCAATGGAAAAAGTGACAACCAACCTTTTAGCCTATAGCATTTGTACACTTTGGTTGGTTGATACTATAAAAATGACTGTGCCCTTGCAATAAAGCAAGCAAGCATCCTGAAGCATGTTGAGCATGAACTGGTATGTCGTGTCCGTCTCTACAACAACACCGGTTGAAGAGCTGCAATCTGTTACTTTCTACTTTCGCCAACAGTGTCCTGCTTAAAAATGGTGATTTATGGCTGTTCCATTAATGCAACGTTTATCTATTTTTTTCACAATCAGATGGCTAGACTCAGCTGCCTATCCAGTAGTTTCCAACCTCTTTATATTGCCTGGATTGTGTATTCCTCCCTAATGAAGATATGTCAGCTCTTCACTCTCTTAGACCAGCTCTTGTGACTAGAAAACAGGCCTTTTTGCTATGTCTCAATGTGGTGATACTAAACCACTCCCTGGTTAACCTCTTGTTTTCACTGTTTATACACCGTTAAGAAACACGGGAATCCTGCTGATTTATGCTATCAGCAGGAGGAACACAATGTTCAAAAGACAAGGTTACACAAATAATATTTTAACTTAATATTATACAAAAGAAGAAGGGATCAATCTCATTATTTTTAAACTATGTCTGGTCAGCAATTTTTCAATGAGAAGCAAAGGCAGAAAAAAAAATCTGAAGTCGTCAAAAGATAATGTTTGCCAAAAAAAGAAACATGCTTTTCATTCAAAATCAATTTTCATTAGGAAATATAACCACTGATGCTGCAAAACTGAATTCTTAAAATGTCTAAAGTTTTCAAATTCTTCCATCTCAAAAATGGTGCTAACTCGTCACATTACATGACAAAGATGTGCAGCCATTTTTTTCTGTGTTAGCTAAAGCACAGCATTGAGTTAAAGGTGTTTTAATTACCTTCTTGTTCATATCTTCCTAAAGACATCCCCAAAGCCCCTTTTAATTTTATTTATTTATTAATGCATTTCATTAGGGCTATAAATGAACAGCTGTAGAACTAATAAAGTATTCACTACTAGCTCAATCCATTCCCTAAGAAATGTTGATTCTCCTAGCCCTGTCCTTTTCAGAACTTGGTTTTTCAAGGCCTTTCTCAGCTCTCTGTCCCTGTGAATTTCTTAATCACTGTCCAAAACTGTCCCAAGCCCTGAAATTTCACCATCTTTCCTGAAAAGCACCTGTAGTACTGTTCTCTACTCAACATGCGTTCGTATCACTCACTAACCACATCAGTGCTCCGAAGTGCCTTCCTAATGCTAAACAGCGTAAATAGCCCCATATAATCTGAACTCCATGTCAAACTGTGTACAAAGAGGCACCTTGTTTGTTGTGAAGGAGAAAGCACACAACATCAGGAAGGACATCTGCATATGTTGATGTAACGCACTCAGTTGGAGATGGGCAAGCTTTCCTTCTCACTGTATTCACTTGCAGAAGCAAATAGGGTAGAACTGCAGGACTATGCCACTGCTCAATTTTATTACCCTTTATGGCAAAATTTGGATGGGTTTTTGATGGGCAGGGAACCTGATGAAGAATTAAACAGCTTGAACACTTTATTTCACAACCTTTTGACATTAAATTTAAACTTCTAAAAACCTCCAGTTTCAAGTCTTAAACCCACCCCCTTATTCTTTTTTTGCTAAGCAGTGTTATTTGTCAGCTAAACGCAGATTCATTAAGATGCTTCTTGCAGAAGCACACACACCACCACCCCCCCGCAGCCCCCACCTTCTCCACCAGTACTCAGCCACACAAAACTGCAATATTACTGGGCACAAATGTGGTTGTATGTAGCACTTGTCTCCCTTCTTGCAGTGGCATGACTCCACAGTGCAGAACTATCCCACACAAGTTGGAGCACGAATCAGCAGGCACAGCTGGCTCAGTGCAGCATCATAGACCAGGTTATGTGTGATGAGCATTCATGACAGTATCATTTTAAGTGACTTAGCCACTTGAGCTTATGTTAAGCAAAGGACATATTTGTCTTAGGTGGAAAGAAAATATGTATTGCTTGTCATGTGACAAGCAAGGTGTAGTGTTACAGTTACAGTGGTCTTCATAGAACAATGCAATACTCTGAGGGAGGGAAGAATGCAGAAGGTAGGCCTGTGTGTTCCAGGGTTTGGAATAATTCCTGGGTTTCTGAAAGTTGGAACCTAAAGTAATCCTTACACTAGCTGCAAGACTAAAATAATCATTTGTATTTTAAAAGTGTCCAAAGCAATACAGTCTAGGAAAGCAGAAGTTTTGCATCTTGCCATGTCTTCTGCCACTGGATTGCTACATTACTTCAGCTGTAGGCAAGTGAGGGCCTTGGTGTCTTCCAACTTACCTTAAATCTCATTTGCAGACAGGAAACAATCCAGACAATAATTCACTTTGCTTATAATATAGTGTTCCATGCACACAGTACTGCAACCCCTCCCCCAGAGTGTATATTCAATATTCCTATTAACACATCCCAAAAGAAATGCTGCAGTAGCATCCTGTTGCAGTTTGTGAGCTAGTTTTACCCTGAAAACTCCTAACACTGTTGTAGCCAGTAGTCTCTACTCTGATTGGGTAGTAAATTAAATCAATTTTATTGCTTGTTGAGTCTGTTTTGCCTGTGATGTTAATTGCTGAATGATCTCTTCCTGTCCTCATCTTGACCCACAAACTTTTTATTATCTTTCTTTCATCTGTCCAGCTAAGGAAGGGGAGTGATAGAGTAGCTTTCCTGGGCAACTGGCCTCCAGTCACGGTTAGCCCGCCACAAAAGTGAAAGTGAACGTGCAGATGACTTGCAAGGCTTTTATGAGGGCACTGGCATTAATTGCAATGCTGAGCTGGAAAAACAGTCTAAGATACAAAAATGCCTACTGTTCAGCAGGAGTTTCTCACTGCATGAAAATTCAGCACACATTTTACTGGATGTGAAATAAATTTCCATTGTCTTGTACCCAGTGGTCAGAGTTGTGAGTGATACTATCCAAGTGGTGCAGTGCTAATTGCCTTTCCCAGGTGTCATCAGGTCTGCAGATGCTAGAAGTCCATCAAACACTAGAAAACTATTTTTTTCTTAGAACAAGTGACTGGCACAGCTTCCTGTGCCGTGTGTTTCCCTATTTAGAAATGCTTACCTAATGACATGGCTGTTAATATTGTGCTTGGAAATGATCTGCCTGCTGATATTCTTTCCAGGCTCTTCATTACCCTATTCATAAGAATGATTGCAGACCAAATCACTGCAGGTGGACATTGGACTGCAGTAGTCTCTTGACATATTAAACATTCTATGTTTCTACGAGGCCATTTCTATGAGGACAGTTAGCAGGCTGTGTTGTCACCAATGAGACTGTACACAGGCATCCCCTACCAGACCCACATATGCCAATGAAATAGGTACCATGCCCACTAACTCAGTTTTGCCTCTCCTACAGAACCATGCTATCATGACTGATGTGGGTTACAAAGGATTCAGGCAAGCAGCTCTTCTGAGAACTGTGGGAGGGGGTGAAATGAAATGACTGCTGCTTGTAAATCATCCCTCTCTACACACTAGCACCTGTGTGTTCTAGGAACAACCATGCCGGGTGAGGACCATGCTGGAGGGATGGAAAGCAAATGGGCATTTTCATTCAGATCAGCTTTCTGTGAGATGTTACATTTGCAAGTGTTTATTAGGAATGAACTTCCTGAGATACACTTATCATTAAAGGGAATAAAATGGATTATTTGTGATTTAGGATTATTTGTGAATGTAGAGATAATTCTTTACTGTTACTTCTGTTTGGTACTGCTCAGTTCTAGACGCAGTAGGGTCTTTTGTTATTGTCCGTATTTTTCTGCCAAGACATGAATTTTTATAGTTCTCTTTTCATGTTTCATCGTCTCTAGATATTCCTTCTGATATTCAAAATCTATTCTTTTAATCTCCTTTGCTTTACCACATCATATTAACTCTCTGGTTTGTCTGTACGATGACTAGGAAAGACAGTAATTTCCAAATGTAATGTCTGTGGTAAGGGATTGTTTGAATATCTGTAATCCACAGAACGTTTAATTGCTAACTGGTTGTATGTAATATTTAAAAATAATAGAGAAAAGACAAATTCCTGCACCATGAGTTGCATTAAAAGGATAATTTTAAAGCAAAAACGAAGGCAAAAAAAAAAAACCATTTGTGCCTCAGGGCACTACTAATTGAACCTGTGTAGAAATTAAATATTGCTGATTTTCTTAAGCAACACACACAGCTGAATGCTTTCCAAATAGCAGTGACAAGTGTGCATCCACCAAATGTCTATATGAAGAAGAGGGATGATATGAAACCCTGGTCCCAGGATGCAATGTGAGAACCTACCTGTTGATCTCAGACCCAGGCATAGAACACTGATGCTCCCTCATAGACCAGCATGGGAATACATATTCCCATTTCAGAGTATGCATTTTCTGACCCATCTTTTCCTGAATCCTAAGCCCACCTAAAGACCTGCCCCAGCCTACATAACCAAGTGGTTCCCTAACACTGCTTATCAGGATCTGATACCTCAGATCCTTTGCTGTGTACAAATTTTTTTAGCTTTCTTCTCCCTTGAGAAGTCATCATTCACTGTAACCTCCTCAATAGATTTACTGTCTTCTCACACTTGTGCTTTACCTAGCTCACCTCACAACACCTTCGTTCTTCTATGGAAAGCTTCAGCTCTGGCTGGACAAATACTTTACTGCAAGTAGGAAAGGAGGTACTTTGCCCCTCAGCCCCTCTCAACTCAGGGTAAGTGCATGAAGCCAGCTCAGTGTTTTCCACCACTTTAACTGTGCCATAATACTCCAAGAATGGCTCCCTGACTTCCTATCAGTAACAAATAGTTTGTGAATCCACATATGCCAGCAGAAAGAGACCACAATATATGAGAAATGTATAAAGGAAAGAATGTAACTAGAACCAGGCAAAGAGGGGGTGAGCTGAGAATATGTATAGAAAAAAGGACAAAAATCAAGTAAATTTTAACAAATGCTTTTGTCAAAATGATGTTTTTTCCCAGTATATCAGACTATCTCTATTGCCATTTTATAAGTTATCCTTCACTTTGACTCAATAAAAATGTTCTTTTAGGTGTTTTTTGTGCAAGTAAAAAACACTTCTCATTTACAGATGGCATTTTTTGACCTATCTTCAATTAACATCAGAAACAGTGATATAATGAAGGGCTTACATAATTCATATTTTTTAATGAAATGTCAAAAATCTGTACAAAACAGGCTGAACTCCACTGGATCTGGGTTCCGATTATTTTTTAATTAACCGCAGAATTATAAACTGGTTTTTGTTGATTTTTTTCTTGGTTGGTTTAGTGGTGGTGGCGGTGGGGGGGGGGGGGGGGCATTTGGGGGGTTTTTNAAGCAGTGAATGAATAGGTTGATCTCATCTGCGAGAAACTGAGAAATAGGATCCAATTTAAGAAACGATTGCCATTTACATAGATGAAATCCCTAAGGATGCTCAGAAATAAAGTGCACAGTGCAATCAGGTCCTGTTTGGGGCTTTATTTTGTCCATTAAAATGGAATATTTTTTAACCTATTCCATTACAATGTAAGACAGAGAGACTGGATTGCCTAGAAGAAGAATAAAACTTAAACAAAAACCAACCAGATGTCATTAAAAAGCCAGAAATCTATCACAAAGACTTGTTCTGGGTGAGATGACAGAATCTGTTCTGGAAACACCAGCACCAGATGTATTCTACACAAAGCTTCAAGTAGGCACGATTTGGGAATCTAAATACGCTTCTCTGTATCTGTTGCATTTTAATACAATCCATTCAAAAGCTGATTGTATTGGTCTGGTGTCAGTCAGCTACTAGACATCACAATGATGTCCACATCAGATGGCAGAGTGAGAGCACTCCATAGGTTAGTGGCTCGAAACAAAAAAGCAAATGGATTTGAAAGGTCTAAAACATGATTTAGGGAAAAAAAAAGCCACCAGGAAGAAAACCACTGCCACATGTAAATGCCAGGGACAGAGAGAGAAGAAGAATGGGGACCACTTGAAGAGTGTCATGTGGGCAGAGGACCAGTTACGTGGTGTGCCATACAGAGATTCCCACTGCACCTTTTGATGGTAAACCATTTCTTTAGTGAAGTATTTCAGAAATTTCAGTAATGTTTGGACTTGGGGCTTCAAGCAGCAGTTCAGTTTTTCTTTTTCAGGAATTTTGTTGCTGCTTTCTTTGGTCTTCATTATGCTACTCAGAAGAAAAATGAAAAACAAAAAAAGGAAAAGCTCAGATTAAAAAAATATTTGGGGAAGGAAAAAGCCATTTTTTCGTTAGTGAAATGCTGTCCAGATCCATTCTGAAGGTCTGCAATGTTTGGAGACAGAGAGACAAATGAGAATGCAGAGACCAAGAGACAACATTTTTATTACACTAGTCAGTGTAGCTATGTCTGAAGAAGACAAACCAGGATAAAAGGATCATTCAAAATACAGATGCCTTGTGCTGAAGAAAAGTCTCTGGTGACATTTATTGTTAAAGTCTGTATTTTCCACAAGCCATCCATTACACTGTGAGGGCTAGAAAGAAGAACTTGGACTCTACTGGGGCAAGGAACATCTAGCCCTTGACTTCTGCCCTAAGACTTTGGTTGATTAAAAGTGGTTGGATACAGATTTCAATGGTTTCCCAAACTAAAGCCTTGTTATTTAAGTCCTGGTTACACTGAGTCAACACTTCAGTTGTGCACAATGAATGACCACAACCCCACCCTTGCTCACTGAAGCAAACAGATTTTGTACTTGTACCTCCATATACAGAGATAGGATTGGCATAGGGGTCACATGAAGCAGTCTAAATAATTTCCCCAAAATACCTAGAGGAAATGTAGTGTACAGAGCCAGGTGGTATGTTCAAAATTTTAATTCCACCTGGGTATCCCTGTCGTTCTAGTTCCCACAGAAGCCCAGTGGTGGTGTCTTCAGTCTTGCCAGTCAGGGAAGAGCATGAGAGGAGACCACTGATAATACAGGTCAGTAACAGGGATTTAGTCTTACAACAATGGGACACTGTCCAGAGATTGGCATTTGCTTGGAAGATGGGATCCACCTCCCTAAGTGGGGCAGAGGTACCTCTGCCAGGAGGAAGGGCTTGAATCTAGGAATGGCAGGAGAAAGAGTAAGCAGAAGTTCAGTGAAGGAGTGATGGACAGGATTGACAAGGAAAAGGTAGTGTCACAGGAAAGCAACAAAACAGGGCTTAAGCAAGGTCTCTTCTAGCATTTCCATGTAAACAACATAGTTCTCATGGGGCGCTGTTATGCAAAAATCCCCCAGACACTTCACATCAGTGTGGATTCATTAAACTGAAGTCATGCTTGACCAATTTGATAAGCTTCTATGATGAAAGATTCGCTTGGTACATGAGGGGAGGGCTGTGGATATTGTCTATCTTGACTTTTGACGTTAAGGCTTTTGACAGTTTCCCATGAGATCCTCATAGAAAAGCTGATGAAGACTAGGCTGGATGACCAAACCATGACATGGATTGAAAACTGGTTGAATGGCCAATCCTAGAGCGTGGTGATAAGTGGAACAAGGTCTAGTTGGAAGCTAGGCACTAGGAGAGAGGCCCAGGTGTCAATATGGAATCCAATCCTATCTAAAATCTTCATTAATAACTGAGATGATGGGGCAGAGTATACATGCAGCAAGCCTGTTGACGACAAAAAACGGTGAGGAAGAAGGGAAAGTCAGAAGGTTGTGCTAGCATCCAGAAAGACATCAACAGAATGGAGAAATGGGCTGATAGGAACCTCGTCCTGTTCAAAAAGAAGTGTAAAATCCTGCAGCAAGGGGAGGAACACCCAGCGTACCAGTAAATGCTGGGAACTGCCCAGATGGAAAGCAGCTTGTCAGAAAGGGACCTGAGGGTCCTGGCAGAAACCAAGGTGAACAATAGCCAGCAATGTGCCCTTGCCACAAAGAAAGCTAACAGTGAGTGTCCTGGGCTGCTACAGGGGGACAGTTCTGAGGTCCTCAGTACAGAGGGAAGTATGGACATGAAAGGAACATGAAAGTGATTAAGGGACTGGAGAATCTTGCATATAAGGAAAGGCTGAGAGTGCTGGAACTGTTCAGCCTGGAGAAGGGAGGGCACAGGGTGGGTCTCATCAATGTCAATCAATTAGATTACGATTGATCTCATAAATCAAAAGGCCTGAAGGGAGATTAGAAGAGGGAGCCAGGCTCTTTTCAGTGGTGCCCAGTGACAGGACCAGAGACTGTGGGCACACAGTGAAACACAGAATGTTCCTGCTGAACATTAGGAAACACCTTTTTATTGTGAGGATGACTGAGCACAGGCACAGGTAACCCAGAGAGGTGGTGGAGTCTTTTTTCCCTAGAGATCTTTCAAAGCAGCCTGGACATGGTCCTGGACAACTGATTCTAGGTAGGTCTGTTTGAGCATGGGTGTTGGTCCCTTCCAACCTCAGCCCTTCTGTGATCTGCTACAGAAAAATTCAGCATTTTCCAAGGAGGCAGAGTTCACCTCTGTTACTGTGCTTATGGGAGCAAAGGCTACACACCATTGAATCCGGAGTTTAAAAAGCATCTTTATGAATCTTCTGTGAAGGCCTGGCATTGTCATCAAAGTTCCTCTGACAAGGATTAATTATACTGAAATTAGAAATGCTGTTTGTGCCAGATGCTGTCCGGTGGGTGTCCCTATAAAAGCTGCAGGAACACTACAGGATATTGAAGTGGGGGAAAGGAAAAATATGTACTCTGGGGCCCTGAATTAAATAAATTCTATGTAAGTCATGGGACATCATTGGTGAAGAGGTAGTCTTTATTTCAGACCTGTTAAAGTGTTGCAAAGTTGTTCAGAGCTTTCTGTGAACAGAAAGACTAGTATGTCTGACAATTTATGCTGCTAAAAAGATCATTCACATTTTTCAGTGTTTCTGATTATCATTCTGATAGGTAACAAAAGAATGCAGAATGGATCATTATTTTTCCTATGCCTAATATTTTACTGCATCATGATATTTAACAATTAATCAATTTTCATGCAATTCAGCTCAATTTATTAAGGTGCCTAGTTAGCCTCCTAATTCCTCCTTCAGCATTCAATCTGTGAAATGTGCCAATACACAGCTAATTTTTTTCACCTTGATTGCTATTTTTCTGCATATTTTTCATCTGTATACTTTCCCTAAGGTTATATAGAAAAGTTTTGAGTTCTCTGATAATTGTGAGATGCACACCATTTTTGTGAGATCTACTATGTTTTGATGTGCAGTACAAGGATGTGCTTTTCAAAGACAAACCCCCAAGTTGGCTTCCTTTGCACAGCCTCTATTGATTTCTGCTGGCAGTTACTTCTTATTTTCAGCAAAATACCTTCTCCAACTGAGGAATGACTTGATGGAAAATGAAAAATTTAAGTCCTTGCTCATTCTAAGGTGTAATTCAATTTGATCTTTTTCAGGTCACACTATACATTATACTTAAAAGCTTTTTATGAGTTCCTGTTTGATCTTCTCTGTTTTCTTGATACATTGTTTTAAAAAATTTTGAGGAAAAACTACTGAATATTTCTTCATTATGTGAAACCACAGAAAGATATGTTATAATCAGGATGCATATGCCCAATTTTGGTACAATTTTTACTGGGTGACTTGGCAAAACCCTCTGCTTGTTTTATACCAATGTATTATTTTCTACAACTGTATTATTTATTTAAATCATCCACTTAGGTAGTTGTATGAAGATCTGTGGTGCACAAAAAAAAAAAAAATCAGAGCTTTCAAAAAAATTTAATTCAGGCTTTAGTATGTGGCTCTGTCTAGTGCAGTTATTGCATTTCCAAGTGTTTATGAAAGAGGAGAAGACTGACAGAAGGTTAGCAAATGGACTTTGTGCCCTCTGGAAAAATACTAAGTTTTCAAATATTAATTTATTCCATCCTTAATTGGAATGCTAACATAGATAAACAACATTTTCTGTGGGATATAATTTAATAATTTTATTTGTTGGGGAAAAACGGGGGAGGGGTGGTGTTTCATTTGGTTTGATTTTGGGTTTTTTTTTAAATGTCTGTTACTATTTATGCCAATACAGTGTCAGCTGGATGGAAAGTCAGGTGGTTGGAAAGACTGGAAATCTGGGAGCTGGGCAAGCTAAGCAGCAAATTAACCTACCTGGCAGGCTAGATATATAACTGGGATATATACTTTTGATTTTTTCCTTTCACCTGAGAGCTCTACTGGAGACAACTGGTACACAACCTTAAAGAATATATGAAATGTGAGAATGTTTATTCTTTGAAGTGAGATTGTCTGACAAGGGGCTTTGCAAAACTGGGATGACAGGAAAGGAATGAGAACAGTTTCAGGAGAATCAATTGGTATTAACAAAGACAATGGCCTGAAAGAAACCTGCCCAGCTGCACTAATTGATAAGGAAAAAGAGAGCTGAGAATGTTTATACCAGCAAGCAGTCTGATTGAGGAGTTCTAATTTGGGTAATAAGGAAAGGGGAGACAAACATACTGGGGCACAAATCTGACAAAGAATCCAATAGTAAGACATGGACAAGAAATGAACTTTGCCAGTTTCGGTAGCTATCAGCTACCAGCACCATGCCTAAAATAAGAATCTTGGTCTTTGCCAGCTGATAAGCTTATGAATTAGTAGGGAGATGCTGAACACTGGACGATAGAGTTGTACAGACATGTAAGGGACATGCAGAGGGAAGGGACAGGAAGGAACAAAAGGAGGGGGGAGCTATTAAAAATAAAAGGTTATAAACAAGAAGGCAGGTGTAGATATGTGGAGAACATTTATTTTCTTAGCTCTGACAATAAGGAAAGGACAATTGGAGTCACAAAATCTGAGCAATTAGTGTCAACAAAAACAGTAGCCAGAAACAAAGCTGGTCAGTCACACCAGCTGAGGGGCTGTCAAGAAACTGCAGGAAAACTGGGAACTTTGCAATGCAGAAGGATGCAAACCTGAGGGTCTGGGATGTTGGAGGGGGTCAGTGGAACTGTGCCAGTCGAGGAGGCAATGTTCAAGAGAAGAGGGGACAGGGAGGAACAAAGAGGTGGGGTAGGCAGACAAGGTTCCTGTAAGGCAGACAAGGGCCTGTAACCCATGGCTGGTCATAGTGCTCATCCGGATGAGCCCTGCGCCTGACCACTGCACTCTGTCCTGCCAGCTCTCAATTCTCTCTCTGGACATGTCACTCTCTATCCCCTGTGTATGGGGTCACAGGGACTCGGTGACAGCTGCTGTGGGACCAGTGTGAGATGAGTGGGTGTCAACTGCTGGAGTCCCTGCTTTTATTTGAGGGGAACTGCAAAAGTGGGGAGCCTGTGGGACAGGTGTGTGAGGGTTGCAGCCTGCAGTGAGCATCACGCTGGACCAAACAGTGAGTCAGGTACCTGTAGGGTGGGTAAGGGGGCCGGGATTGGGGCTGGGGTGCCACATGGGCAAAAGGGCCATGGTGGTACTTGTTATATCTGCAAATGTGGGTGTGCTTCTGAGTCTGGGGAGAGTCTTGTATGTGCTTGTATGTGGTTGTATGTGCTGCAGGAGTGCCTGCTACCCCACGAGGAGGCAGTGACTTGGCTGTCAGTGTTTGTGTTTCTATGCGTCCTGTATGTGGGTGCTGATAATGGTGCCTTGTCTGTGACTGTGCACATGACTAATTATGTCAGTGTCCTCTGCGTGTGTCTGTGCATCTGTGTATGTCTGGCATTTGTCCACAGCTGTTTGAACATGCAAATGGGAAAGCAGCAGCCTTGGACAGAGCCCCCTGATCCCTGGGTGCCAGGCTGGGCTCCAGTGCCAGTAGTTGCTTTGCACAGATGTCACTACAGATGTGGATTGCATTGCTGGCACCTGGGATCAGTTTGATGTAGCTGTGCACGAAGTGGAGCGGCTTCTCACCAAAGGCCTTCTCTCTTCAAACATTTCAGGATGTGTACCACGATACTTCTACCCCAGCCCACAATATGAACCCCAGTACCACCACCCACCCATCATGACAGCCACATATTTCACCAGCTGGCTCAGTGATTCACTCTGGCTGACCAAATCTCCTCCAGAAGCCTTGAAAAATGTTACTTCCTCCCAGCTCACTCCAAATGAGAAACCCTTAGCCAGTATGGAAATCTTGCTGTTAACCTAATCCATCAGATGACATTGAAGGAGCTGTTTCCGTCTATCTCCCTCAACTAGTGTGTATCTGTATTTAGCTGGATTACACCAAGTCTCAGCTCCCTATGTGGGGAAAAGGATCTTTGGTCAAAGAGAGAAAAGCAGAACTATTAATGCTGGAAGCTATCTCAGTTCTGAGGCCCAGGTAGCTTTACAAGGGAGACCCAAATCTTCTCATTACTGCAGCCATCTTCTTGGAGTGAAGCTTTATCTCTTTTACCTCTCACTTACCCATATTTTTAACCTTCTGTGAGGATCTTGTGGTGTGAAAAGAGCTTTCAGAGACTCTTTACAACAGGTTCAAATTTCCAAGGGAAATGAACAGTCATCTTGAGAATGTCGCCTCCAAGGTCTCTCTGTGCTCAGGGAAAAGACAGACAGTGCTTTCCCAGAAAGGCTATCAAAAATGTCAACACACCTGTTCACATTGTCTGTAGAAGAAAAAAAAGCATGGAGTGCTCTTGGTTTTCTCCCCATGCTGTTTTATAGTCCCAGCATGCATATACTAACATGCTTCATGTCCAGCTGTGAAGTTATGAAGGAAGCTACACACCCTCCCCACAGATATGGTGCCTCTCTCAACATTTCAGCAAAGCCAGGTAAGCCCCAGATGGGTTCAAGCGCTTTGGTCTGAGGCAGCCATGGGCTGAGGATTACAGCTTTCTCCCAGCAAGCTGTACTAGCCAACAGACTGCTTGCTGCTGTAGTAAGTCTCTAGAAGTAGGATCAACAACTTCAGAGTTCCGATTTTTTTACTTATATATAATAATTCCTATAATATTGTGCTGAATCATGCTGAAGACCACTTCAGGAGCTATGGAAAACTGAATTTCACAAGGAGAGACAAACAGCAAAAAAATATATGAACAAATATTGAATAATGCTATTAAACATCTCCTAACTATGGTCCTCCTGTCTGCACAGACTATGCAACATTAACTTAGGGGAGTGTCGCAGTTTTGCACGGTTGGGTGCTGGGAAAAGAACGGGGGTGCAGAAAATGGCTGCTGTGAGGAGCTGCTGGAATTTTGTGCAGCTCCAAAATGTAAACAATCCAAGGCCAGAATCATTGTTGACCAGGGCCAAGCCAATGAGAGATAGTCATAGCGCCTCTGAGAATCACATATAGGAGAAAACAACCCGGAAGCAGCTGCACTTTGCCACCGGAGAAGGGAGTGAGAAGATGTAACGAGCTGTGCACAC
>VZTU01006428.1:8154-31509 GCA_013400835.1 Zapornia atra | reverse complement strand
AGGGGGAGAAGGGAGTAAAATCATGCCTAAAGGGACTTCTGCTTAGAACCGAGGGGTGGGGGGAAGGTGCTACTGAGAACCCCATTATCCCCAGTCCCTGCCCCCCCTGTACTGTGAACGGGAGGGAAGAAGGGAGCAAAATTCTGACTAAAGTCTGCTAAGAAGGGAGTGGTGGGGGGAACGTGTTTTTAAGATCTGGTTGCATTTGTTTTAAGATTTGATTGCACTCCTGACTCCGGTTCTTCACTGTTCTTTCTAGTGTAGTGTGATAAATTAGAATAGTTCTTTCCTGCACTGTGTTGAGTCTGTTTCGCCCATATCGTCGCTGATAAAATAATCTCTCCTTGTCTTTATCTTGACTCCTAAGCCTCTTATATTTTCTCCCCTGTCCAACTGAGAAGGGGAGTAATAGACTGGCTTTGGTGGGTGTCTGGCCTCCAGCCAAGGCTAAACCACCACAGGGAGTTAGCAAGTTAGTTCTGCAAAGATAAATCAGGGTAGTTGAAACATTTTGGGATAGGCCATGAGAAAAAAGCAGTAACAGGAAATTCATATCAAAGTCAGAATTAATAGACATGAAGACTCAAATAAATAAAAATTCACAGGAGGTCTCATCATCTGTAGTCTCTGCAAAACTGGCACTGTTGCCTTGAATCAATCTTTAATAAACACATCCTCAGCAGAATTTTTAACTGTGCTGACCTTAGCTAGTTTGAAGCTGGAATGATTGCCACCAGCTGTGTGATCAGTAAGATGGAGCAAAATAACTTCTCTATTTTTATGTGATATTTAAGATATCCATGAGCCTGCATTCATATAAAGAGAGCTAAAAATAGGCTCAAGGTTGATAACAAAAATGAAAGATTGTTACAATAGTGTGCTTAAGGAGAAAAAGAAAAACATGGAAGACCTGCTAAAGTCCACTCATTCAACACATGAGTTTCACTCAGAGAATATATTTAAGTCTACAGCCTTTGGGAGCCACACCCTGACTTCCTGAATAAACCTTCACCAGCAGTAACAACTAGTAGTCTTACCAAACCCTTTCTTGACTAAACTGGAAATAGAAAGACCAGAATGAATGGATACACAGCCAGAGTCTCTCCTTTCACAACCTAGCACACGACGACGAGGCTCCTTTGAGAAAGAGTCAGTGGTCCTAGAGCTCTTACTGATTCTACCCCAGGCTCACTGTCCAACAGGACACCTTCCTCCCAATTGCCATCTTATAATCACCTGTAATAAATCCTCTGCCTCAGTGACAGGTCTGACATGAATGAAATAGCCCATTAATCCACTCCTTAAGGAAGGACAACTAGGGATCACTATTTTATAAGATGCATACTGGCAAAGATGAAAGTACCTCAGAGAGGATTCTGAAATTTTGTTCTGTTCATAGAGCAGGAAACTGGGTCTCTGGGAGAGAAAGTGACTTGACCAAGATCAGTAGCAGACTGTGAAATACTTCCTATGTGATTACTGATGTCTGACTTCAAAAATAATTTCCTCCATCACTCTTGGCATGCAGCAGAGAATGCTATTTTGAGTTGTCTGACTCCCAGAATAGCCACAGAGAAAGCTTCTTCACTGTGGAAAACTTCACTACTCATCTGCAGAAGAAAGTTATTCCTTGGAGATCATTTCTCCCTGAACATGTTATACAGCACTTTGACTTTTACTGGTCTAGGTCCTGCTGTCTCCATGGGACTGGCAGAGACTAAACCTATCTGGGGATGCTTCCAGACTCCCAGGCAGAGCAGCTCCTTCCTGCTGCCACAATATCTCTGTGCTAGGCAGGCCAGTAACTTCTAACAGGGTAACAAATGTGCTGCCCACCCCCTTACTCCCCAGTTGCAACCGGGGGAAACTGGCTTGCATTCAAATGCAAAGTAAGGTTGCATACAACAAGTCTTTTTCTGTCCTTGACTCATTGTGTGGCCCTCCATTAGGCAGGCTGCTGAATATTCATAACACTTCATTTCCTCCCTAACTCATAAGTTTACTCAGAAGACACTCACTCCTACCTCCTTTATGAAGCAAACAACATTAAGGATTGTAAAGAGTGGTGCAGAAATTTTAAGTTCTTCTCCAAAGCTTCATTTGGCCCCTGCTGTGCAAAGACCTGCCTGATTAAATTTTCAAAAATGCAGCTCAGCCTGTTCCATAAAATGCTTTATGAGGATCAATAAAATCTAGAGGTAGGATGGCTGGATCAAAGTTCAAGTTTCTTAGGTTTAAAAGAAGGGTTCTTGTGGATGCTGCTATAAATGCTTGAATTGGAATGGTAACTGCAGAACAGCTGAGAGGAGAAACTGATGTGAACATATGGTTAGGTTTGGACTGACAAATGCATGAAGAGACCACCAGGTCACATCAACACTGTTTGCTCACAAGTCACTTAGTCCAGCCTGTGGGGGAAATAGCCTGAAAGAGTCTGTGTTAGAGCCTCCCTCTAATCTCTTGGAGCTGAGAATCTAAAAAATTATCAATAAGCCCTAGCTCCAAGTCAGCAGTGTTTGTAGATTTCCACAGACGCAGAGAAAGAGCTGAGACAGTGGCCTTACATATACTTTCAATGCCACCACCAGCTGAGAAAACAGAGCCTTCATGCACATATAAATGGGAAATGCTTCTGCAAGCACCTTGTCCTCACTTCCATTCCTCCCTCCTCACACATACCTTCTCCACATCCTCACGCCACCAGCAACAAGAAATGAGATTATGTTTCCCATTCTTCAACATGGCTGTGTGAAGGACCCTTAGATATCCTTAGATACCCAGTGCTATTCATGCTATTCAGTGCTATCACCTGCTGCATACAGTACATTCCTTTAATCTCTGATTTTTAAGGGTTTGGTTTAGCCATGCCAACTTTGCCTCTTCCATCCGTGCTTTAGGACTGTGCTCTGAAGGTAGGGCAAAAGCTGTGGTTCAGGAGAAGGCAATGCAGTTTGGTCTCTTGCTTTATGGAGTGGCTGGTCTCATGGAATGGCTCTGCACCTCCACCAGCAAGGCTGCTAATTAAAGTCAGCACTGCGGGCAGAGCCCTGGTTATCTTTGCTGTCTTTCAACACATTTTTGTTTATGTCTGAAGGAAAATAGATGTCTGACTGACAAGAGCAGTGCCAGACATCTAAACAGACCTTTTCTTCTTGTCTTCCACCCTCTCTCTTTAATACTGTCTATAGAATTGCAGGACATGGCTTTTCCATATAAGTCTTTTAGTAGCTAAATGGAAAGGAACAAGGGATAATGTTAAATAAAAGCCATAATGCACATTGCAAACTTTATCTTTCTTCACTTCTTCCTCTGTCTTTGACAAAAGGTTAAAAGATTTAATGCTGGGATTTCCTAGCTCCATATCTAACAGTAAATCGTAGCCATGGTTTTCACTAACAACCACATCCCCAGTCTACACAATGCAAATGTTGACCACTGGTTTTTTCCACTCACTTTTCTATCTGCCAGCACACAGCCTCCTGGTCCATGTTCACAAGGCACTCTCATGATGGTGCTTGACAGAGTCTCCTTTCTCCATTCCTATCACCCCCTATAGAGAACCAGATCTTCATCACAGAATCACAGAATCAAAAGGTTGGAGAAGACCTTTAAGATCATCGAGCCCAACCGTTCCTCTCCTATGCTAAACCATATCCCTAAGTACCTCATCTACCCTTTTTTTAAACACATCCAGGGATGGTGACTCAACCACCTCCCTGGGCAGCCTGTTCCACTTACTGACAACTCTTTCAGTGAATTTTGTTCCTAACATCTGATCTGAACCTGCCCTGGTGCAGCTTTGAGCCATTTCCCCTTGTCCCCTCATCATCCCCACTCTTCCATCTAAATATTTAGGAGTGGTAAACCAAACCCAAGGGACCTTCTCCAATGTAGGCTGGGTTTGGGTCTGTCCTGTACCAGTAATAAGGTAAGGGCAAGCAAGAACAAAATGAGAGAGATGGAGCAGGGCTTTTTCTGGGTCTCAGTAAGAAAGATCTGGCAAAAAAAGGCTTGATAAAATAATTGCTTTAATATGAGAGATTTAAAAGAGGTATGTAATTATATATTAAAAAGAGGTATATAAGTAGAATGTAAATCCTAGGTGACTTCAGATGCTGGGAACCCCATGCCTGTGCAGCATCAAATGGACCCTGTATGTATTTTCCAATGGCATTCTGTGCTGATCCCATCTGTAGAAAGAGCTTCCTCCATTTTGGTCATGGGGAAACATCTTTATTTACCATTTATACTGTCAATCAGAAAGGATGGTTTGGTGAGAAGTTCTTGCTGCTCTGTTAGGTAACAGCAAGGCCATGCAGGTGCAGTATTCCCTGGCACCAAGTGGGAGCTGCCTGCAGTTACAATGAGCTGTCTGGGTTTATCCTTCAGCCAAGGGATTGTGCAGCACAGCATCAGCATGGAGGCCACGCTGTATGGTGCATCACCACACAAGACAGTGTAGACCTGGGCATGTGTACTGCTCCAAATACCAACTCATGGGAACCAGAATGAGTGGTTTGTCTCAAACATTCTGTCTTGCAAGATAACAGAACCTGCAGAGGCAGGATGATGCTTTGTGGACTAGAGCCCCTATCTTCCAAGGGTTATTGAGGTAGCTGGCAAGCAAAAGCTGATGCTTCTAGAAAAAGCTCTCCGCACTGAGAGGGAAATCCCTTTGTTCTGAAGGTGCTTTATGAAATCACTGCAGTTAAGTTTAGCTGCAACAACTTGGCACCCTAGTTCAATTCATTTTTACTTTGTTCTGTAGAAATTACATCTACCAGACAAGCAAGTTGCTTGGATTTTTTTGTGTGTGAAAAACAAGCCATTGCTTTATGAAGCATCTTGTAAGTATAAGAGCCTTTGGGGTGTTTAAATAAAACATCATTAGCTGGGGGTTTTTTTATCATAATTTTCAGAACAAGGTTATTTCTTGCCATGCAGGCTCAATTCTCAAAAGGGTTATTGTTGCACTGTGAATCATATTGACCATATTAAAATAAAAAAAACCCCAAACAACTAAGCAAAAAAACCCCAACAACAACACTAAAACTAAACCTACTAGACCAATAAGGAAAAAAAAGGTAGAATTTTTAACTCTGCTTTCTGCCGACTGCACAACACATACCTGTTAGACTTGCAGAGCTCCTCTTCAATTTCTCCACATTGGCATTTCATATCCTGGGTACCTGTGTCATGTACAGTTTCATCAACGCTGAGGGTCTCACCAAGAGTTGCTAAAAGATACTGGCACTTATTTTTCTGATGAGCTGCTGGATGAAGTGTTGGTGTGGAGTCACCTTAGGCAGTCAGCAGACAAATTAAAGATCACCACAAAAATGCTCCTGCTTTTGAAATATTAATTCCGTATTACTGTAGAAAGCTCAGGAGCCAAGCTTGTCAGGACCTGAGAAAAGTAATGGCCTAACCAACAAACTAGGTTCTGCTTGTTTTCTAATATATATTTACACACAAAAAAAAAAGTGTACCAGTGAATCCACAAGGCATAACCAAGGTTTCTTGAAGCAGGCTAAAAAAAGATACATGCAGGCTGCCTAAATTATTTTCTCTCCTCAAACAAATATTTGCATTGAAATAAAGTATTTTTCAGAGAGAAACTGCAAATAGCAAAGAGGCTAAAAATCAAGAGTGACAGATAGGAGATGAGATCTGATGGTAGTAGCACTGTCCATCTCCCACAAAGTATGAGGTAAAAGTCAAATGGCTCTACTCTTTTCCGTGAATCTCAACAAATGTGGTTCGGTGTTGTGCAAATGAATTAGGACTGGAATTCAAGCAGCTATAAGCCGATATAAGAGAAGGGCATGATCACACAGCCCAATAGTTTTGGCCTGGTAGCTAATACAGACATCCAGTTTTTCTCATGAGAACTGGAAATACACACTACAGTGAAAGACATACTACAGGACACACTTCATCAGAAATATTTGTAGCAGCACTGGAGATCACAATTGTACATTTACAATTGTAATAAGGTGTAGTTGAATTGTGAATTTTTAATTGTGCGTTTACAGCAACACTGGCAAAGAAATTCAGGACACTGAGGCCTAAACACAGAAATGCTTGGATGAAAGAGTTATCTTGCCTTTTGTTAAACATCCATTAGTTCACATTTGTTATTTTGAAGAGACTGCCAAATCATTTTAAATCCGGTATCTGCCTCATGGTGTTCTCCACTTCCACTCTGCTCCTTTCTCTGTCTCATTTCTTGATAAAGTGAGTGAGCTACTGGCAGATACTGAGGTGACTTGTGGAAAGGAGACTGAGGAAGAGGTGAGGGGCAGGCAGACAAGAAGGGAGGGGAGCTGCAAGCATTACAACGGGGAAAGAAAATGAAGTGTAGAGAAGTCAAGCGTTACCACTAATCACTGTGTTACATCAATAGAGACAAAATACATGCCCCCATAGCATTATAACCTTTATATTTCCTTCTCACAAAACCAAAAAGTAAAAACAGTCAAGACAGATGTGGTGAGAGTAAGTGGCAAAGCATGCTGTTTTGAGTGGAAACTAGGTGTGAAGATAACTGAGGAAACACACATTGCCTGCTACCCTCTCCTGAGCTCAGGAACTCAGAGAGAGATTATTGCTGCAGATGTGACAAGGAAGAAGCCTAGGTACTGCTAAACATTTTACATTGTCTGGAAAAGACAACATTATCTCCATCACAGCTTCATTGCTTTAACTGCTTGCTGGGTAAAGCAATTTGTTTAAACCCACTCCTGCCATATTTTTCAGTCTGCTGGGACAAGCAAACCAGATGTGCCAAAGTGAGTGGCATTCACATGCAAACAAAATTCTGAAACTATTAATTCAAAAAGCATCCTTAAATTTCACCTCCAAGCAGAAATTCCACTGCAGGGAGCCCTGTTTATCTTGCCATTAGCTAGCAATGGGTACATACTAAGCATGAAATAGAAGTCAGTAAAATCTTCATGACCATAATATTTAGAAGTAAGGGACTCATAACCACAAATTAGAGAGCAGTGGGGGCACGCATTTTTTTCAAAAGTTCTGCTTCATCTTGGCTTCTAGAACTGAATTTTTTAAGAGAAAAGGAGACAGCAACTAAGCCAACAAAAGCCATCATCTTCCGGGAAAGGATACAAATGCACTGTGGCCCTTTGGTCACAAACACTGGGCTTTTGGAAATTCCTGTGTAAGTTTTCACTGCTCACTGGTAGCCAACTGCTTCCATAGCTCTCAGTGGAGATAGTGAGCCTGGGGGGTAACAGGTACATCAGCATCCAATCTGAAGAAACCTCAAAAAACCCTTTCCTTTCAATGAGAACCATTATCTGATGGTGTTGCCAAGGATAATCAGACCTCTGTCACAATGGATGCTCTGGAGATACCTAAGCACAGTCTTTCCTTCACTGCAGCACAGATCTTTTGGGGATGAGGCTCATAAGCTCTTCTTATTGCATCCCAAGATGTGTCACATGGTGCCTTTGAGTGTAAGAGGCTGGATCCACAATGAGTGAATGAGCCAATACTTCTGCTGATTAGCAGCTTATTGCGTGTACGTGGTAGCAGAAGCAGTGAAGAACAATATAATTTAAGTGCAGCCTTCCACTAAATACACTGAAGACCACTGCCTCATGATACTCCAAAGTTTCTTTCCTGAACAGCCCCCCTTGCACACACTCTTAGAGAGAGCTGACAGTTTTCTCTGAAGAGTGCCTGTTTGCTCAGCACTCCCTGCTCTGTTTATCTGCAGAGACAAAAATCTGTGTTTGGTCAAACCAGTGATCCACTCAGACCAGTCTTGTGTCCAACAGAAGTCATTCATGGGTATTGATGAAAAGAACAGGGTGCAAAGCATGAACACAGAGAGATCCTCTCCTTTTCATTTCCCACCCTTCAGCAGCTCAGATAATTATCCCAGAGCACCAGATTCCTTTCAGGTGGCTTTCCTGACCTACCAAAATAGCTAGTTTTGACTCAAAGGACAAATATTTAGGCTGGGAAAACAGAGAAGGAAGGTAAAGAAGTAGTGATAAGTGATACAGAGGAATACTTTAATTGTATTTTTTAATGTCTCATTTGTTGCCTGGGATGGGACCCTGCAACAGACTTGCTGCCTATTTTGGGTACTTTTCTGGAAGGAAACCCGCTGCATTTCTTGTTCTCATGTAGCAGAATCCTGCCTTGCTTCTAGTTACAAAGCCTTGCACCCCTGCATGAGGAAGAGCATGCAATGCAAAATGTTCTCAGGAACTGTGCATGCACTATGGATCTCTACACTCTGTTTCTCAGCGTGCAGGATGTTTTGAAGATCCCACCAACTACATATGCTGTGATTCAAACAGTAGATGATATGGGTAAAATCTACCATACGTTTCACACGTGCAATTGTTTGGAGATCACAAACATGTCTGTTTCCTAGGTGAAAAGTCACCATTTATCTCCTTGTTTGTGAGCTGTATGGGGAGCAGATTCCGATTTTGACAGTGCAGATATCCAGCTATGTACAGCAGGCCCTTACCTGCATGCCACTTGCAGGTCATTAAAATGACACATTTTACGTCAGGGTCAGATTGAGAGGTGATTTTACAGTTGTTTTTTCCACATAGTCAGAGGTCAGAAATAATGTGAGTGCTTGTGTAGCTCTTGGTCCAGGCCTGGTACCTGGCTAGGGGCAAATTACAGTTCCTTCACAGAAGGCTGGAACACAAGGTCCCAGTCCTACTCTTTCTGGAAAAGCACACCATGCAGACCCTGTAAATTGGATCAGCATTGGTTCTTTCCCAATGTGACAAAGGTGCTCCCAGACTAGCTGCAAGGGACTCTCTTAATTTTTGTTTCTAGAGGATGTTTTCTATCTCTATCACACTTCTCCAGCAGCAGGGCAGAAACCCTTTGGTTAACTGGATCCCTACATACACACACATTAAGCAGCATTAATATGCTGGCAGTGGTTGCTTCCTTCTGCAATTAACTCAGAGAGATTACATCACCATCAAAGCAGCACTACACATGCTGCAGGGATCACAGTAGAGAAGGAACAGGCTGCAAGGTCCTTAGTTAAGAGAGCACTAGAACCTATGTAAGTAAGAATGTTTCTTCATTATATGAATATATAGTCAGAACACAACAGGCAGAAATAGCATGGTTTTTAGGAAAACAATTGTCATCTTCATGAATATGATGAATCAGACACATAATCAAAAACATGCTACTGTCTCCTTGGTTTCAATCCTTCCTTAAACATGCTACTTTTGAACTTGAACAGGGGAGACAACACCTACCCTACCAGGAAAGTTTATCCCAGTGATGAACGGTTCCTGTCCCTGGACCACATGCCACATCTGTCAGTTCCCCAGGACTAACAGTCCTGTAACTGCCTGGTATGCTCCTGTCCCCCTGGGACTGGACTGAACATCCATCGCTGGATGTATTCACAAAGGAGCAGGAACTGTCTCTGTGAGATACTTCTCAAAGGGAGACACAAAGGGCTGGCTCCTTGACAAAGGGGCCTGGTTGCCATGAGAACATAAATAATAAACATAACAATAAGAATATAGCACTCTGGCAGTGCTGAAGCATAAAGCAGCACACCAAAAAAGAGACATGTCAAATCCCCTGAGAACCAAGAGGGTTTTTTTTTATCTTTACTGCCCATGTACTCTTCTGTCATACAAAAATACATAAATTTGTATATTTATGTGCAAGTCTTAAACAAGAACAGGCAGACTTTCCATGTTTCACTGCAGCTTTTCTTTGTGGTGACAGATCTGTCCCAGAAAGTTTATTACAAGTTTTCAAAGGAATTTTGACTTTTGTAGGACCGGGAACAACTTACAGAATAAACAAAGCTGACTATTCTAACAAACATTCTGAAAGGTCAGGATCTTAATAAAACCTCTGATGACAATCAGTCACTTTTGGAGAAGTCAAAAACCCCTTCAGTCACCCTGTTCCCTGAAGAATCCTAAGTAAGTTCTGCTAAAAACAGCATGCTAGTTTCTTGCTTTAATCTTGTGGATTTTGGCCACTCCTCTGTTCTTAATACATCACCAAGAAAGGTTAGTAATTCTAATTGCAATGGTACTTTTCAAAAACCTACCAGCTATTTTACTTTTCCACAGTTATTTAACAGCCCCAAGATATTTTAACATGCTTGTCACTTAAAAAGCCTTCATTATAGGAAGTCCCTTTTCTGGACCTTTATTACCAGTATAATGGTCAAGTCAGGCTCTAGAAGAAGAAAATTCTGGTATTTTTTCAGTCTTCAGGTAGCTTACCAAAGGTTGGAGAGATATGGGCCAGATGTCTGGATCAGCTTTCCACTGGCTACTCCTGCATGGAGTTCAGCTTCTTGTGGACTTACATGATGTAGATCCTTAGCATGTAGCAAATCTGAACTTTTCTAAGTCTGAATTACTGGGGCTAACTTGATCCTCTATGTCTGACTTAAAGCTTTTGTGATTCTTCTTGACTTCAGGTGGCTTCAAAACTCAAATAAAGCTAGTATGTCACAAGCCAACAAAGATGGACTTAGTGGCACATAGTGCATTTCACTGGATTGCTTGATTATCCAAATGTCAACCCAGATTTTTTTGTTTCTATTAATAGCCAAAGAGAGGTTAAAGAACCAACCCCTGGTAATAGTTCTTCCTCCAAGAAGGCACTATGCCAGGTTGTTGGGTTAGAGCCACGCCTTTGCTCTCTTCTCCCAGCTTGCTGTTTTCACTTGCTATATAATGCTGGAGATTAGTTTTGTTGTTTCTGTCCACAGCCACAGATTGGGAGCTGTATCCCAGTGCCTGTGGTCTGGAGTGTCCCACAATGGTCTTGGTTCAGAGCCAACCTAACATGGATGGTCAGCAGCCTAGGCCTCCATATTCAGTCCTTGGTTTCTCTCAGTAGCATAGAGAGTCTGGGATACCTCAGCAGAGGCTTCAGAGATGGAAAGCGACAGTCTCTGATTTTGCAAAGTGCCCATGTACCATCTTTAGCTGATGACAGTAAATCTGGTGTTGGCTGACAGCAGCCATTACATTTGTATAACTGTGGGATGAGAGTCTGTGCTGTATCGTGCCTGGTGCTGCTGAAATGCCTAATAAGACAAGCACTATGTCCCAAACTATAGAAAGCAGTGTGATAGAGGAATTAACCCTGGCTACCCTTTGAAATAAACTCTGACTTTCAGTTAGGCGTGTAGAGTAGAAATTAAGAGCTACAGTGTGAATGTCATCAGAAGGACACTATATACAGCAGATGAGGCCTCTATGCAATCGTAATGTGGTTTAAGCTATTTTAGTTCAGTGTAACAAATCAATAATCATCTGTGCCCTACTGAAAGAGGAAGGACTTGAACTGTGACAGTTCATCAGTGCAGAGCCTGTAATGGCAGATACTTGATTACTCCAAAAGAAAAGGTTGACAATTCTTTCTGTGGTTCAGTATTATGTGCAAGTTTATTTTCAGTGGAAAGGCAACATTAATGCAAGCAAAATGTCATGAAGCCAAAAGAGGAAAGACCTCCTGGTCTTGCAACAGATTTTGTTTTGGTAAATGAGGTGATGTCACAGAAAATGTAGAGAAAGAAGATGCTGACAAAAAAAGTTCTCTATGTCAAAATAAAAGCTGTGTGACAGAAACCTTCCTTAGGCAAAGCAGCAGCACAAGACAAATTCAAAGGCATTTTTAGGCGGGACTTACTGCATGCCTATACTTCGTGGTTCGACCTACAATTGGAAATACTGCAGAAATGTAAAGATTTAGCACCATCAGAAGAAAAGCCAAAGCATGAGTAACCTGAGTTTTCCACAGTTTCAGTGGATCAAATGCATTCAGTGTATTTCCATCTCAGTTAACTAACAGCAGAAGATATTTTAGTCATAAGATAGAAGAGCTGTGCAGCTTTGACTTTAATCCCAAAACTGTATCTGCAGCAGTAGTTATCTAAGCTACTTCCTTTTCATAATAAATGACTATTCTCCTCTTTCACAAAAGCGGAGCAATGGGATTTTATTTATTTATTAGCTTTTTCTTTCTATGCAAAAAAGAAGAAGGACATTTGTATATGATGAGAGCTGGATTTGCAGAAAAAGCTATTTTTATGTCTCCCAGCAGTGGATTCTAAAAGTCAGTCTGGCTCTCATGAAATGTCCTCACTTTCCCTTCTGACCCATCCTCTCTGCCATTTGTGTGTCTAACTTCACTTACTATGAAAAATATCTAGAAACCAGCTGTCGAAGAAGGTGCTGACTGAGGAGGGAGTTTTGTCTGGCAGAGCTAGGACTTGTGCTGAAGGTCTTTCTAAGAATGTCCTGTTTCTTCAAGCATTTCCAGGACTGATGCAGGAACGATCAGGTGAGGCTTTCTCCTGTGTTACACAAAAAGTCTAGTTAGGAAACTAGTTAGGATCACTCCTTGTGTATCCTCTGTGAAATTCACCACAGAGCTCTGAAAAATCAGGGTTGTGGCCCAGAGCTGTAGTCTGCTGAATTGAATGCCAGCACAGAGAGCAATATTAGGTAATCTGAGATAGCTTTTTCAAAGCACGCGGGTAGCAAAGGGTAACAAAACCAGATGCATCTAATGAAATGTGTTCTCTGGTACAACCAGTGGGACCACCTACCATCATAACCTCGGCTGTGCAAAGAACCTGTCAGTTTTGCAACAGAACAAAACAGTTCATACCAAGACATTTTTCTGTCCATGTTTTGAACAAACAAGAAAATAATGTCCTGGAAACATAAAGACATATCAATTCTATCCTTCAAAAAGCATTCTAGTTGCATCTTGGCAATTAACTTAGGCCATAATACACTTTATGTTCAGAAAAACACGCATCTTTCATTTCTTTTCTACAGAGCCTCCGTCAAGGCGTATGTTTAAAGAAATAGGGAGACTGTTGTGGTTTAGCTCTGGCTGGGGGCCAGATGCCCACCAAAGCCACTCTATCACTCCCCTTTTCAGCTGGAAAGGGGAAAAAATATTGAGAGGCTTAGGAGTCAAGATAAGGACAGGGAGAGATCACTCTGCAATTAGTGTCATGGGCAAAACAGACTCAACACAGAATAAAGGAAAGGAAACTGATTTATTACAGTACACACCCAGTGAAACCAGAGTTGGGTAATGAGAAGTGCAGCCAGGTCTTAAAGCACCTTCCCCCCACCCCTCCCTTCTTAGCCCACTTTAGTCATAATTTTGCTCCCTTCTTCACTCCCCCCGTCCCCCACACTGTGGCACTGGGAGTGGTAGGGAATGGGGAAATGGGGGCTTCAGTCAGTTCCTCCTGACTTGTTTTCCTTCTTAGCTGGGGGGGGCATTCTGCATACCCTACCCCTGCTGCACCATGGGGTCCCACCCACGGGAGACAGTCCTTCATGAACTGCTCCAATGAGAGTCCTTTCTACTGGGGAGTCAGCTCCTCACCACATGCCTCAGCGTGGCTCCCTTCCATGGGTTACTGACCTTCATGCCCAGATTGCTCTGGTCTGGTCCCCCCCAGAGTCACAAGCCCCCAGAAAACCTGCTGTGGGATGGGTGGGTCTCTCCACAGGCTGTAGATTGTCTCTGCTCCCCATCATTATCCATGGGCTGTGGGGGGACAGCCTGCTTCACCATGGTCTTCTCTGTGGGCTGAGGGGGAATCTCTCTTTCTGGCACCTGGAGCACCTCATTCTTTCCCCCCTTCTTCTTCACTGACCTTGGTGTCTGCACAGCCCCTTACATCTTCTCACTCCCTTCTCTGGTGGCAAAATACAGCTGCTTGGAGGTTTTTTTTCTCCTAAATGTGATTCCCAGAGGTGCTGTAACCATCACTGATGGGCTCGGCCTTGGTCAGCAGCAACTCTAGCCTTGATTTGGCCGATGTTTACTCTCTGGGGCCTGCAAAGAGCTCTAGCTGCTTCTTGCAGAAGCCACCCCTGCAGCCCCCTCCTCTCCACCAGAACCCAGCCTCGCGAAACTGCGACAGGAGACAGAAATGAAACAAAGTATGGTCATTGAGATTAAAAAAATAGTTGAAACCTTAGAAATACAGAATCAGAAACACATTTCTCTGCAGTACTTCAACAACACATAAGTAAATTTAAGGAGCGTATAACTCACCATATATGCATAACTGCAGTGAGTCTTGTAGAAATGATATGTTTGCTTGCAGTGTGTCTGAAAGTTCTCAGGCCTAATTCATCAGAAACTCTATGCAAATGCTGAAAGCATACTAATACATGTCACTGAGTCAGAACCCTATTGAGGAAGCAGCTCTTTGGATGACAGCCTTTCTCTTTTTTTTTCCTGGTGGTTCCTGTTGTATGAAATTTACTTCTAAAGCTCTGTGACCTTAATAGAAAGGGATTATCTTCTCATTCTTCTTCCCAAAAATTCAATTGTGCCTTCTCAATCCAAGGATCAGCCTTGGCACTGCCTATCTCCAACTACAGTGAGATTGTGCCTTTCATTACTGTAAAAGATGATCTTCCTTCTAAATGCTACCTCAGAGAATTCAAAACATGCACAAATGAAGGACAACTAAATACACCTTCTGTAGCAGGCTCACCTCACAAATCCCAGATATGACTGAATACACCCTCAAGCTCCCTACGTTGTGTCTACATGTGTGAGTAACACAGCAATGACTCCACACCATGAATGCTATTGCATTTTGTCCCATTCACAGAGAAGTTGAAAAGATCTAGTACGAAGGGAGCAGGGGAGATCCTTATTTACTTTAAATGCAGTACAAGTATTTCCAGCACCCACAAAACAGAACCTAAAAGAGCCATTCTACATAGTGTGGGTCCTAAAACACTAAGAACTCGGTCTGAGTCAGATACTTGCGAAAAGCCCAAAAGTTACATCAGTCCTCTGAATTATGCAAACTTTTTAAGCTGCCAGTGGCACTGCGTCTCTCTTGCTTCCTCTTCACAGCAGATCAGCCTTAACTGTGATCTACAGTGATCAGAAAATAGAGGAGTCCTACTGTACAACATCTGTTGTAAGTCCTATTCCTCAAGACCTTGTGCTCCTCACACTCTGCTAGCAGGTAAAGCTTCTTTACCCTGATGGGACACGTTGCAGGCTCCTGCTTAGCACCTGATACTCCTCAGACATGCATACCATGTGGATGGATGGGGTCTTACATGCTAAAGAGGATGGCAAATATGGGGAAAGGTGGACTACTGCAACATCTGCCAAAGCCTATACGCAAAGAAAACGTAAGCCCATAAAAGCACATCATAGGCATTTCCATTAGACCAACCCTGTTGTAATGTTTTATTCAGTAATCCTGGTACGAAATAAACCCCACAGATCACACAGAACACAGGGCATAGCTTAAAGGAGACTAGTGAATGAAGTCCATGTGGCTTGTCAGGGAGAGATGATCCTAATTTTATTAATAAAGAACAGCAAAAATTATCAAGCAGTATCCGCCAGTGGAGGTATCTCTCCTTTCCTCTGTTGTTTTTTTCTCTAGCAAATACTGAAAACGAAAATCTTCTTTTGAATTCTGCATGTGTCCTGAGCTTTCATCTTGCAGCTGCTTATGGTGAGATGAACCAGTAATGCCCCATGCATTTCAGGAAATACATCACCAATCACATGTCCCTTTTCATACTTCTTTATCCCACTTAGCCTCATTTGGTCTAAGGTGATTCTGGGCCATAGATGTTTGATCAGCTACTGCTGCTTTTGGAGTCATGTAGTCTCAGTAAATCAAATCTGTAATATAAACAATTTCTTTAACAGGATCCCAGTTGGTTACCCATAATAGATGCTGTTAAGTGATGACAAAACAAGACCTGAGTCCTTCACAGTGCTGCATAGTGGGACAAGTTCCACGTCCTCCATTTTCCTTTTCTAGTACCTTACTACTATGTTGGGTCCTGTTAATCTTCAATTAGTCTTCATCGTATTTCAGATATTCTGAGATTATCTGGCTTAATTTTTCAGGAGTGAACCAATAACTCACATAAAACCTAAGAGAGAAAACCACTAGCTTTAAATGGGTAATAAATTCACACTACATGAGATAACAGTTCTGGGGGAAGGTCTGTGGCTTTACCCTCTGTTTGTACCATACCTGGTGCTGTAAGTCATTGTGTCTATTACAGAGACAATAATGCAGTATCCATTTATGAAACTTCAGGCCTGTCTTCCAGTCCAAGAAAGGGATATCTGGGTATGGGTTTGTGTTAGGGCCTGTGAGAGTTCAAGGCACACCTGACCATGCAAAACAATACCTACCAGATACTTCCAGGCAGTTGGGAATACATTAATTGGTGGAGACAGTAGAAACAGTGACCAGGAGTACGACACCATACACAGCATGCAATGTTGAGGAAGAAACACCAGGTGAGGAAGTGTTTAGGCCACTCCTATGCTGCCCTATAAATCCACATCTAAGTGTCTGGAGTATAGAATTTCTACATTGATTCATATATGCAGACATAACAACTGAGCACCTGTGTCTCATCCCTTACAATGTGAAAAATACCATCTGCAGTCAAAGCCTGCTCTGAAAAGGTCTGCCCTTATCAAAGCACTGTACTCCATCCTTTTCTGTTCAAGGAAATTTCATCAGAATTGACATTTTTTGTTAAAGTCTTTATTCAGATGAAATGGCTTTTTTGGAATAAAAAAAAATATTCAGGTAGTACATTTGCAATCAGCTGCATAAACAACCCATTCATGGAGGCCTACTACATCATTGCTGTTTGAAAGATCAATTCATTTTTTAGGTAATAACTGTACCAGCAGAAAAAACTCCTTCTGGACTCATATCTTTTCAGACTGAGATTACTTTACTAATTAAACAATAGAGCTATCACTTACGCTGAATAATTGCAAGTTTGCAGCTATAGCAACTACAATAAGGGAACTATATTTTGCAGAAAACTGCATTGTTAAAATTGAAACACTGAAGTTACAGTACTGTTCATAGCTGTAACTTCAGTTTGCCAGAGATTCCCTTACCTGCCTGCCCTCCATGGAATTGTAATTAGTATTTATGAAACTGAGCACAGATCACAGAGAGGCATTATTTAATTGATGTTCTGCAAGCATGGGCATTTGTTTATGACTGCTGATTTACAATCTATACCATATGTCAAATACTTGCCCTTTGCAAAACCAGAAGGTCCTCTGAGAAGCATCTTGCATGCAGCCACCTTGAGGAAGCAGGGATGAGGGGACAAAGCATTCCCAGGGAGCTAGAGGATTGGGTAAAAGGGAAAAAGTGTGACAAGGGGAGAACATTATACATCTGGAGCCAAAAGACCTTTGTCGCAATTGTTTATCATCCTCTCAACAAGGAATTAATCCTGCATGTCAGGCATACAGGAATGGCACCTCCAGGATAATTGCATGAAAATCCTCCAATACAGAATTAAGAAAAATCAAACCGATTTTTCTTTCATTCTTTCCTTTATCACTATCTCCCTTCTCAGGGACAGGCCAGAAGAGTACTGGAATATGAAGGAGCCTGTGGATGTAAAACAGTTCTCAAAATGCTAAGCAAACACATTCAGAGTTCCAGCTCTGAGAAAGCTCACATATTGATAATATTGTGTGGAATGAGTCTTTGGAACCCGTCCTGGGCATATAATTTGGTTTTGTTCCATAAAAACAAGAATAATCCACCCATGTATACCCTCTACCTCTCAAAAACATCCCTGACAGTCTGTGGATTTACAGATAGAGTAGCCATTTCTTTCCCCACTGTGCTGCCACAGAAATCTATGGAGATGTGTTCTCCATAGACTCTCCAGCTTTAGGCAGCAATTAATTCCATCCAGAATATTGCAGTTAGTGAGAGACAGTGTCTCATTGCCTACAAAAAGGATGCCTTTTCATCTTGGCTTGCAGAGCAATCAAATTTATACCGGGGATGACAAAGAAAGAGAGAGAAATTTACAATGATTCTTGAAAAAGAGCATTGTAAACATCAGATTTTCTCTCTTCCAGTCACATTTTACAGAATCCTATGAACATGCCTATAGAAATGGGGCGTCCAGATACTACATCTCTGAGCAAAGCTGTAGATTTCAGGAACGGTTACAGTAAACACACTTTTGTATCTGAACAACTGGATACAACAATGTTGTGCAGTTCGCATGGACCCATCTCTCCAGCCTGTCAAGGTCCCTCTGGAAGGTGTCCCTCCCCTCCAGTGTGTTGACCTCGTTACACAGCTTGGTGTCATCAGCAAACTTGCTGAGGGTGCACTTGATCCCACTGCCCACGTCACTGACAAAGATATTGAATAGTGCTGGTCCCAGTACTGACCCCTGGGGAACACCACTTTCACAGACCCCCACGTGGACATTGACTCGTTGACCACAACTCTTTGAGTGTGACCAGCCAGCCAGTTCCTTATCCACTGAGTGGTCCATCTGTCGAATCCATGGCTCTCCAACTTAGAGACAAGGATGTCATACTGGACAGTGTGGAAGGCCTTGCTCAAGCACAGGAAGATGATGACACATATATATATGATATATATAATAGTGGGATATATAATAATACATTACTTTGTCCTTAGTAATAAAAGCTGGGGGAGAGAGGAGGAGGAACACATGGGTTTGGTTATGGCATTTGTCTTCCCAAGGTGCTGGTACAGGTGTTAATCCCCAGTTTTCCTGGAAAAGCCTGGACATTTCTAGATAGCACTGTAATTTTGCTATTTCAGTGTGGAGAAGTAGCAAAGGTGTCGATAAACTCTCCATCTTTCTTTGATTTGTGATGATGTTAATTTCATTCTCAGGAGGGGAACTCTTTCTGTTGATGCCAGTGACATTTTTGAAGAGTGTGTGATGAACTGGTAATTTCTCAACAATTCAGTTTCACAGAGGCCAGAGGTGGAAAATATTGAATATAGGTGTCCAAGTTTTGGTACTATAGGGTCTGTTGGTGTCCTCTGTGAGAAGAAGCCAAGGGCTGCTCTGCTGTAGGCGCAGAGATGGTTCCAGCCAGTTCCAGCTGTCTCCAACAAACCCAACAGAGGACACAGTCGAGCCATTCAGCCAGGCTTGTGACACCTCTGGGAGAACGTATTTAAGAAAGTCCACAATGCTGTGAAGAGTGGGGGAAAAATTTTCAAGAAAACACCCTACAAATACAAATGTCTGAGAAGGAGGAGGGGAAGGAGATGCTCCAGGTGCCACAGCAGAGATTCCCCTGAAGCCCATTGAGAGGACTAGGATGGAGCAAATATCCACACTGCAGCCCATGGAGGATCTCATGCCACAAGTAGATCTTTCTGACAGCAACTGTGACATACAAAGAGCTCCTCTTCCCAAAAGTGATAATGATCCTAGTTGGGCTATACCACACTTGGAGAAGTGTCTTTCTCCAACAACTACAGAGAGAGCCAAAACTACGATTATAACTACAGTGAAATGCTGTAGGTGAGGATATGGGGGATTGCTTGTATCCAAAAAGATAGGTCAAAGGAGGACGTGTGACATTTTGCAGAGTCCATTAAACTACACATATTTGTTTCTTCCTTTTCCTCTTCATTTCCTTTTCTATGAATTTTGGTAATCTTAGGGGTAGCTTCTGCAACTACAGTTGATATAAATGTAAGTGTAAAGCCTCAG
The DNA here is from genome assembly GCA_013400835.1 of Zapornia atra. Classification (NCBI taxonomy): domain Eukaryota; kingdom Metazoa; phylum Chordata; class Aves; order Gruiformes; family Rallidae; genus Zapornia; species Zapornia atra. The sequence goes on along the minus strand of VZTU01006428.1, from coordinate 11,932 downwards.
GGTGAAAGCAAAGTGAGGTAGGAGGAGAATGGTGGATTAGACACTCTGCAGAAGTCTAAAATCATAGATTTTTCTTCACTGATTACTGTACTGGCTTGATTATATGTAAACTTTTATTTCTACCTACCAAAAAGACAGTGATGAATCCTGCAGTTAGAACACATGGAGTACACTGCCTTTATAAATATACACAAGAATTAAGGGATATATTCCTTTCATGTCACTGAATGCAATGCCACTATTAAATATGCAATTCACCAGGATAGTAAAGTGCACTCTTTTACAATAGAAAGTATATGTCTGTGAGATTACACTGCTCTTAAGCATGGTCATTGTTATTTAAGAGGACTTCAGCCAGCAAGGCAGGTGAAGCGAGGAATGTTCCTACTACATTTTAATAAATTCATGCCTTTGTCCTGGCAAAGATAAACTTGTTTGTCCTGGCAGAGCTAAGCCTTCTCAGTTACCACAGAGTACTAGGTGCAGATGCTTCATGGTGTTTTCCTAATCCCGGAATCCCAATTACCAATGCACTGAAGAGCTTTGGGTAATAAAAATCACAAAGGCAGTTTTTGAAACACAAGTTCAAGGTCACCTGAAATACAGTTGAGACAGTAATACAGAGCTCATGCTCCACTCATCCTTCTCTGCAGCTGTCTTTTAGGTGACTTTGAACTTATTATTTCTGAATCTGGCCCTGGACTGAAGAGTGATGATTTCACACAGAAATCTCTCTGTGGTAATAATTTCCTAAATAAACACTGCATTCAGTGTTTCCCATTGTAGGGTTCCTTGCTGAAAGAAAATGGGAGGTAAGGCATTGAAAGCTGGGTTCTAATTCTCCATCTCTACATTTTTCCTATCAGATGGGAGGGTTTTTTTTAGCAGCAACCCATAGACAACAGAATATTATTCCACAGAATGAAGAAAAAAAAAAATCACTATTTCCTACTCTATTGTAGATCTTTCCTGAAAGCACTTCATAGAGAAACGAAATCCTTTCTTGCTTTTACCAACAGCTGAACTGTTGGTAAACAGAAGTCTCCCACTGGCCTTCTCCTGGCAGCTCCGGACTACTGAACTAGCTACCTTTCTCCATGGATAAAATACAAGAAACTCTTTTCTATGCAGTTTACCCCTTCACAGCCCTTTCAAAGCAGAATGACATAGGTCTTTCTTGCACTGACCCATTATTTACAGGTTTTCAGGTGTTCATGCACTGAATATAGAAAGGGACCTCTCCTGATATCCCTCTGAAGCAATTTTCTTACCTGCACAGCATTGAAGTGAAGGTACAGAGAATTTGCTGGAAGGAGCCAGGGTATCCTTTCAGAAGAACGCTCTGCTAACATTAGTGCAGGTGAGAAAGATTATGTGTTAAATTAAGATTGTAAACACATCTTTCCTCCAAGGAAGAATAAACGAGGTACAAAATTTATAAGCAGTATTGCTTACGCAATAAATCACAACACATACAGATTAAAATAAGTGAAAAATCATACTTTATCTGCTTAGAAATTGTAAATTTCTGCAAACAATGGTAAAATACTCTATAGAAAATGAAAAAATACCTACTACAGAGACCATCCATTCATTTCTTTGCATGATGGCTAACAGATTATGTGCCCCCTTCCCTAATCTGCAGAGATGCCAACAGCTTTGCTTTGTTTCTTTCAACAGGGAAGGCTGAGACTGTTTGTGCATTAACGTTTAATAGCAATTGCATTGCAGCAGCCAACAGAAGAAAGGACAGGCAGAATGACTTCACAGAATCACAGAATCACAAAATTGTAGGGGTTGGAAGGGAGCTCAGAGTCCCCCCTGCCAAAGCAGGTTCCTTAGGACAGGTTGCACAGGTAGGCATCCAGATGAGTTTTTAATATCTCCAGAGGAAGGGACTCCACAACCCGCCCCGGGCAGCCTGTCCCAGGGCTCTGTCACCCTCACTGTGAAAAGTTCTGCCGCATGTTGGTGCGGAACTTCCTGTGCTCCAGTTTACAGCCATTGCCCCTTGTCCTGTCCCCACAGACCACTGAAAAGGGGCTGGCCAATTCCCCCATCTCCCACACTTAAGATCTTTATAAACATTAATAAGGTCCCCACTTAGTCTTCTTTTCTCAAGGCTGAACAGCCCCAGCTCACTCAGCCTTTCCTTGTAGCAAAGATGCTCCAGGCCCTTAATCATCTTTGTAGCCCTCCTCTGGACTCTCTCCAGGAGATCCCAGTCTTTTTTTACACAAAGGACTTGTCCTATCCTGACACAGGACTCCTAAACAGTCTTGTGCAACTCATGTTAGACAAGATAAAAAACAGGGCAACAATGAGGCATATATAGGAAAATCTGTGTACTTAATTTTAGCAGTCTGATAGTAAGGCATCTGTGGGCAAGTTCTGTAGACAGCGGTGAGACCTAGCACAACTCAGCTGAGATTCATTCCACCATCATCCACTAGAGAGTTCTCAGGTCTCCAGCACCATCACCTCTGAACATCCCTCAGGACCTCATGATTTTCTTGCCCAGAAACACTCCCTTTTTGAGCTGGCTGAGCAATTCATAAGTTAGCCTGACTGGGGATCTCTAAATGAAGTCTTCATGCTGGTCTCTTGGGAAGCTTCATAAGGAATGAGACCAGAGTCCTACATAGCTGACTGAGAAAAGCCTCAGTTGCAAGCACCTGAATAACGTCTTAGGGATCCACTCTTTTATTGCAGACTCTCCTAGTAGTCTTCTGAGAACATGCTGGCCATGCACTTTCCAATGTGCTACATGTGCCTAAAACTACAGTTGGAGCATGTTAGCAATATGCCATGAAGTCCCAGAAAAAGCTATAGTATTACAGTAGCCTCTATGAATAAACAACTCTACCAGACTCAACCTTGAGTCAGCATGGATATCTCACTGCCAACAAACTTCACCTCTGATTGTTAAGAAATACAAGGGGAGGATGCATCATCACTGCAGGCAGTAAAGCTTCTCAACCCATTTTGTCATGAGCTTACTGGACCAAGACACAATCAGGGAAAGCCTTAAGCAAAAGAGGTCTCCCCTGCCAGTGCTTCCTAATCAGTCTTGGGGACTCAGTGATATGTAACTGTGTAGAAACAGAGGCCCAGGAGCATGGATTTCTCCTGAGGATACCAACACTAGGGAAGGAGAGGATGGAAAGAATCCTAAATTCTTAAAGGTTGTTAAAAAAGCTTGATTCTTTCATAGACTGAACAGTAGTTAAAGGAAAGGGAGCTTGATGGTCATTTTTGTGGATGGAAAATAGTAATGATGTCCCTTAGGTTTAACTAGCATCCTCATCAGAGAACCTGTGAAGGACCTGAACAGAGAAATCTCCAATCCTGCTGATGATAGTCGTTCAGGTAGTCAAATGCCACAGTTAATGATGAGGAAGTCCAGCAGGACCTGTCAAAACTGATTTAGTGGGCAAAGGAATGGCTGATGACCCATAGCATAAAAAATACCCAAGACAATGTGTGCACAGAAAAAAACCCTAAGCCATGTCAATGTGACACTGAGGGCAGAACTGGCAAATATAGCTCAAGACAGAGTTCTCAGAGTCACTGCACAGGTCTCTGTAATTGTTGGTTCAGTGAACAGTAACACTGAATTGAAAAAAACCCAAAGATGGGGGAATTCATTCTTCTACACAGAAAAAACAGGGCTCAGCTACCTCATAACCACGTACAATTCTGTTCCCTACCTCTTTAAGTGGGTGGAGGTAAGGATCAGACAGATAAAAGCCATCAGGTGGCAGACTTCTAGAGAAAG
>VZTU01006427.1:2301-14505 GCA_013400835.1 Zapornia atra | reverse complement strand
AACCTCACAAAACTGTGACAAAAGCCTAATGATTTATTTTTCTGCACAGAACTCAATCTTCATTATCTTAGAACCAGAACATAAATATCAATATGATACTATGGTATTTCATCCCACTGATGAGATAGTTAAGCCTTTGTAATATATCACTAGGGTTTGAGATTAAGTTTCCAGGGGTTGTGATTCAGTGAGAAGTGATCATGCTGAGTGGAATGGTATAGGTGTAGCTTAAGAGACAATTGATACAACTTTAATATAAGAATTTTCATAATTTTGAGAAAAGGCTAGTTTAAGAGAAAGCTGTAACTGTGTAAGCTGCTTGTGAGAGCAGAGCAAAACTTAACCATAACAATGCAACTGTAACAGCCTTGAAGATAAAGAAGTAAGAATTGATGTGTTTTTAGGAATAGATTAGTTTTGAATTTTAGCAGAATCTGGCTGTAGTCACATAAGCTGTTTCATGAAAGCGGCTACAAAACTTAGCCATAATAGTGCAACAGCCTTGAAACCAGAGGAAGTAGGAGATAGAGGAGTCGTAAATAATGAGACTAACGACCAATTAAAAGACAGAGTCTATCCTGCTTTCAGTGAAAGACTAACTACTCGGTGCAGGTGTTGGGAGCCCAGATAAGCATGGAGAAAACCGTAAGGAGCATGCGCTGAGAGAGAGGAAGACGTCCAGCCTTCATCCCCAAAGACCACCAGAAGACCCCCTGAGTGTCACTGAGCATGCTCTATCTGGGAGGAGTTAATGTAAATGACTTCCTGGAAATAATTTGCATGACCCTGCCTTTTCTTAGAAATTATAATGAATATGTATAATTAATCTGTATAAATATGAGAAATTTGGCTTTAATGGGCGCACACATTTGGAGGAGCGATCCCCTGTGTACCCAGAGCTGCAATAAAGGATACCTGCTTAATAGTCACCAAGGCTAGTGAGTTTTGATTCCGGCTTTCCGAGGCATCAGTTGCAAAGCTGTCATAATTATCTAATAACTTTTTTTCTGCATAGGAGCATGGAGCACAAAAAGAGGGTCTAATCTATTAGCTGTGTAGTTATATCCAGATTCAAAAAGCCATGAAGATGAGTTTTTATCCTATGTTGCAGTCTGCTTATAAGACAGTAGGATCAACACTCTGCTTTGCTTGTATATAAAGTGTATTACAAATGGGATGAGAAACAGTAAAAATTAAAGAGTAAAACAGAAGGATCAGCAGAAAAAGAAATCAAGAAATATTCCAGTGGCTCTAAGGTATTTTTTGATTTCCTATTACAGTAGATGGTCTTTTTAATATTAGAAATGTGTAAGTGTTGAAACCTAGCACACTCCCAGCAATTCTTCAAAAACTACAGAAGTGATATGTAAATGATGCTCAAAATGTTTCTGCTGCCTCAAACACCAAGGCTAAACCCCAGTGATACGTATTTTCCCAGTAGTCTGATTTTGTTTATTGGGTGATGCAGTGAAAAGAGATCGGAGAACGTGTTACTTTCACTCAAGAACAGCGTGTGTGACAGGATTAATTGCAGGGTATAACATTTCAGTTTTCGTGATTTAAGGGGTTTATGTGAGCCAGCTATAGGATGGACAGATAAATGTATGCTATAGCCCAAGGAACCCAAGGAGCTCCAAAGCACAGAAGAGAGTGCTTGAAGAAGTCAAGCCTTAGCAGCCTAGTTCTACTCAGCTTAACTGAATTTGAACTAAAACCACATTCTTTACATCTTCGATTGCCTTTTGATACAAGTCTATTATTTCTCTTCAGGCAGACATAGTCTCCTTGCATGCCGGCACTGAAGTTATCCAGTGTATATTTTATGTTGAATGCCGAGAAAATATTGATTAAAGAGTTTAGGCGTCATCATGAGACAAAAAGACTGTTTAGGCTTGAAAATGAATCAGAATTTCATTGTGCATTTTTTTCCCCCCTGTGAGAAACAATGGCGCACTAGTAAAGAATACTTAAGACTCTCTTGGGTAATTCACCTGATTATAGCTGGGAAAAAAATCTATAAAAGGATGATGATGCAAACTCTCAGAATGAAGCAGTTGGAGAGATGGTATAATTGGAAATCGTGTTTCAGGTGGAAACAGTGTAAAATGGAGAAAAATAGATAGCATTTCCAGATTTAACAATCAATATTGATTTTGGTGAATTTCCATAGAATTTTTATCTCACAATTGGGGAAAAAAGAAAAGCAATGGAGAGGCAATACAGGTCATTCTTCAGCCCAAATATCATTGTTTCCATATTCTGTGTAGCAATTACTTCTTGTTCTTCAGTAAGCTACTAGGGAGCTGAAAACAACAGGTGCCATACTGGACCTTGTTCTCACCAACAAGGACCTAGTAGGTAATATGAAGCTCAAGGGTAGACATGGCTGCAGGACCATGAAATGGTGAATTTTAAGATCCTTAAGGCAGTGAGGAGGGCACAATGCAAGTTCACTACCCTGAACTTCAGGAAAGCAGACTTTGGCCTCTTCAGGGAGCTGCTTGATAGAGTACTATGGCATGCCCTGGAGGGAAGCAAGGCCCAAGGAAGCTGGTTAGTATTCAAGGATCACTTCCTCCAAGTTCAGGAGATGCATCCCAACAAAGAAGAAATCAGGCAGAAATGCCTCGAAGCCTGCATGGATGAACAAAGAGCTCCTGGGCAAACTCAGATGCAAAAAGGAAGCCTACAGAGGATGTAAGCAAGGACAGGTAGGATCAGGTTAGGAAAGCTAAAGCACTGATAGAATTACAGATGGCCAGGGACATCAAAGACAACAAGAAAATGTTCTTTAGGTATATCAGTGATAAAAGGAAGGCAAGGGAAAATGTGGGCCCTATCCAGAAGGAAACAGGAGACCTGCTTACCTGGGATAAGGAGAAGGATGAGGTACTAAATTACTTTTGTCTCAGTCTTCACCAGCAATTGTTCTTGACACACCTCACAAACCTCTGAAGGTAAAGGCAGGGACTGGGAGAATCATAGAATCAGAGAATGTGTTAGGTTGAAAGGGACCTTTAAAGGTCATCTAGTACAATCCCCCCTGCAGTAAGTGGGGACATCTTCACTAGATCAGGTTGCTTGGAGCCCCATCAAGCCTGACCTTGAATATCTACAGGGATGGGGCCTCCACTACCTCTCTAGGCAACCTGTTCCTGTGATCTACCACCCTCAGTGAATGAAAAATTGCCTGCTATAGGAGAAGATTCAAGAACATCTAAGGAACTTGAAGGTGCACAAGTTAATGGGATATGATGAGATGTACCCATGGGTCCAGAGGGAACTAGTAAATGAAATGACTAAGCCACTGACATCATATTTGAGAAGTCATAGCAGTCCAATTAAATGCCCATTGGCTGGAAAAGGGGAAATATAACTGCCATTTTTAAAAAGGGGAAAAAAAATGAGGACCTGGGTAACTGTAGACTGGTCAGTCTCACCTCTGTGCCCAGCAAGATCCTGGAGCAGATGAAAACTATTCTGAGGGACATGGCAAATAAGAAGGTGATTGATGACAGCCAACATGGTTTCTGTAAGGGCAAACTATACCTAACAAATGTGGTAGGCTTCTATGATGCAGTTACAGCATTAGTGGACAGGGGATAAGGGGAAGAGCAATATCATCTACCTAGATTTGTGTAAAGCGTTTGACACTGTCCTGCACAACACAGACTCATAGAATATACTGAGTTGGAAAGGATTCATAAGGATTATCAAATCCTTGTCTCCAAACTGGAGAGATATGCATTTGACAGATGAACTACGTGGTGGATAAGGTATTGGCTGGACTGTCACACTCAAAGAGTTGTGGTCAACGTCTCAATGTCCAAGTGCAAACCAGCAACAAGTTCTTCAGGTGTCAGTATTGGGACAGATGCTGTTTATCATCTTTGTCAGTGACACAGACAGATTGAATGCACCCCCAGTAAGTCTGCCACTATTAGCAAGTTGTGTGGCACAGTTGACACATGGGAGGGAAGGGACGCCATCCATAGGAACCTTGAGAGGCTTGAGAGGTGGACCTGTATGAACCTCATGTAGTTCAACAAGGCCAAGTGCAGTGTCCTGAACATGGTTCAGGGCGATCAGAAGCACAACTACAGGCTGCATGGAAAATGGATTGAGAGCAGCCCTGAAGAGAAGGACTTGGGAATGTTGACGAATGAGAATCATAGAATCACTGAATGAGAGTCACAGAATCACCAACTAGAAGATGTAGAAGATCCACCACATGTAGAAGATTATGATCATACTTGGATTTTTTTTATATAGTCCTTGTTTGGCAGTAACTGTCAGTAAGCTGAACATTGTGATTTTGGGAAAGCAAGGGCTTATAATAGTTCCAGTGCCACAGAACACTGGAAAATAAGTTACAGTTGCTCAATGTCTTGCTTAGGGCTGACATCTCAGCACACATGACCTGGGCCTCTGTCTTCTCATTGGCAGCTGCTAACCTCAAGCATTGCTGTATTCTCAGTCATGCCTCCCACCGGAAATAGCCATTTCATTTTGCCTTACTTCAGAGGAAAGTTCTACACAGATAAAAGTATGTAAGTAGCTTAAACACATCTGGTATTGGCACATGTGACATTTAAGCAGAACTGTAAAAGATATAGAAGAATTTTGCTTGGTTTTGGAAAGTGACAGTTACAGAGATTCCAGCTGCTTTGCAGTCATTGCAAAACCTATCTCCAGAATTAGTTTCTGCCTTTTTACAGAATAGAGCTGACATCTGAAAGATGTGTCTGTGGCACAACAGTCTCTACAGAGCTGCAATGAAATCCTTTTTGTTATCACAATGACAAAGCATAATAAAGTAATAATGATACTGATTCAAGAGCCTCACAAGCATAAAGTTATTAAAAGTAATGCTACCAAATGCTTTTGGCTTTTTTTCCCCCCTGTGCTGTGGTCCATACCTACAAAGGTTTGTGTACATGGAGAGCAAAGCACATTGGGACAGTTCATATACCTCAAGTAAAACACAAGCTAAATCTCTACAGGCCTGAGACTTTCAGTTCAGGCTATCAATACACTGATCTCCCTAATATATGTGTATTATGTAATGTGTATTAAAAATATATATGCAAGTTGCTACTTAAAGGAATGAATTGCAATGTGAAATTTATTTTATTTAAAAACCACTTATTGTTCTTGCATTTGGCAAAAGTTTTTTCAGAGCTCTGGTTCAATGTTTTTCTTTAAAGTGACTAAATTTAGTGCCATTCAGTCCAATGCATTGAAAAAGCTTCAGATGTGAAATCCCTTGTGAAGGCCTCAGTATTAGAATTGGAAATGATAAGTCTGCCTCAAAATCCCCCATGTAAATGTCTGAAATTTCACAATTGTTTTCTTGTACTGAGTGTTTCAATAATTCCCTGGAAGGGAAAGTACAAGGTGATGGGAATGATTGCTTGTGCGTCACTTATTTTTGTCTTTGCCTTCAGACGTCTCAATTTGTCTATGCAGCCACATGCAATGGAGTATGTTGAGTGTTCAGTGTTTGCGAGAGACAGGCCATGTGAGCCCCTTTGCAGTGAAAAATTACCTGGATCTACTACTCTGGGAGTTTGGCCTAAATCAAAGGTTCTGACCAATCTAGTGGAGGGTGTCCCTGCTCATGGCAGGGAGTTGGAACTAGATAGTCTTTGAGGTCCCTTCCAACCCAAACCAGTCTGTGGTTCTATGAGTCTATGGTTCTATGATGAGAAGTGTATATGGCTTCCCAGATCTAAGGTGCAAGCACATATAAAGATCCTTCAAAGCATATCAACAAGTTACTTTACAAAAACAGCTCTTTCATCTTTAGTGATACTTAAGAGAACAGGGAGCAACTAAACAGCCATATATATGCCAAAGGTTCAGTTCAGGGCAGAAAATTACCTTTCAATTCTTCTTCCAATGGAGCTGTTAAAAATAATGCTGATAACTTCCAGAAATGCTGACATAATCCTCAGGCCTTTGGGCTTGGCTCTCCACCCCTTTAACATCAAATATGCTAGCTTCTCTTTAGTGGTTGCTCCTCTCTATTCCTTTGAGAAACTCAGACCTTTACTGGGCTCTGGCTTTCAGTCCCTGATTGTAAGGAAAGATGAATACTGGTGTTCCCAGATGCCCTCATCCAACCCAAATGAGCTTTCATTCACAGTGGATTGTGCAAATCTTAAACAGGCAACGTTCCATCTCCTTTCCTACTTGCTTTCATAAGGAGTGAGAGAATAACTGACATGTCACAGGTGTTCTCGGGGACATCTAATTTAGCAGCCACTAAGATGACTGAAATATGTCATACCTCATAATGCAATACTTAAAAAGTAGCAGAGAGCTGCCATTACATCTGTTGCCATGGTTTGTGAGGCTATCTCTGCAGTCGTAACAACTAAACCTTTTTTTTTTCTTTTTTTTTTTCTTTGAGAAAAGCTTTAGATTCTGGAAGAGAACAATGTAACAGTGTACTGATGCACAGTGACTGGGTCTGGACTGGCTGTATGATCCTGGTGGTTTCAGAGGAGACAAAGATTGCTATTCAGAACTATTTCTAATGAGCCAAGAACAGAAGTCTTCACAGACCTAAGGAAGCTAAAGGGGTATGAAATTTTGTCCTAAGTGGTAGAGCTGAAACGTACGGCAGCACAGAGCTGCAGCTGAAGCTATGTATCTGTAATTCACACCAAGGATGTAAACTCCTTGGATGGATGTAAACCTTCCTGCACCCTAGACAACATTTCAATAGCCACTGGCTTCTTTGTATTTTCTCTTACAGTCATTTCAGAAGAAATACTGCTTTTGTAGGCTCGGAAAAGTTTGGAAGTGTTCTTTGGATGAGGAATTCCAGTTTTCCCCATTTCAAACAAATGAAGCTATACAGCGAGAGAGGCAGCATTTTCTTAAAAAACTCTAACAGCAAATCTCACAAAATAAGTGATATTTTTCTATGTTAGGATGTCATTATTCATGCATTCTTTGTGGTAACCTAAACATGCAGTCCCATGTGTCTATATTCAGATACATTAATCTAATTATCAGTGGAAATAATGAACTCTGGTAGAAATGAAAAAACATGATAAAAAGTAGATACAGGTGACTGAGGCATCAACAACCAGAGTTCTTTTTCATTAACGAATGAGGGAATATAAGACTCAAACCTTTTGGCTCTCTCAAATGCCAGCAGAGTTCTCAGCAGCCATGTGCTGAGGTGGAATGAGCATGTAAAGGTGACCAATTACATCTGTTTTAATTCTTTAAAGCTATAAGTAGTCACTCAGTTGCATTACAGATTTATTTATTTCAGAAGAAAAAATAATTTTAAAAAGCTGAGGTTTGCCTGGGTTTGCTCCCTACCATCATGGTTACTTCTTTGTATAATAGAGAAGATTTCCAAAGCAAGTAGTCCTTTTTATATCCCTATTTTGTGAGGGTGCAACTTGAGACAACATACAGAGGCTGGTTTACAGAGCAGTTACTTTCTCAAAAAAAAAAACCCTCTTCTTGAAGCAGAATCAGAAAATGAAGCAACAAAAAAACAAGGCTAAGGAATGTATGAACAAGAGAGTTATAGATTTCCTTCTGTGTATGTCATTAAAGAGACAGTCTTCTACAGTATTGGTTTTCAAACCCAATTTTGTATTCTGAAATGCTAAAGTCAGAACTAACTAAATGAAAGCATTAGTATTACGATTTATCCATGCCATATATTTCTATTTTGGTGGATTGTTTTCAGAAATGTCAGAATCTTCTCTTCTAATACAAATTATCATGCATCAGTAAAAACATGCAGTTTGGCGTAACTGTGTTTTCCAAGTAGAACTGGAAGGCCTGCTTTAAGATCTAGCTGAACGAACTAGACAAGCTAGGCAATGCAAGTGGAAGGCTGTGGCACATCTTTGTTGTATTTCTATGTCCCATTTGAAGATCCTCTCTTCTGAAAATAAGCAGTCTGTATCTCAGATTTGAATTTTGCATTTGTGTGACGCTGTATAGCGACTGGGGTTGGACTAGATGATCTTCCAAGGTCTGTTAAAACCCCTAACATTCTGTGATTCTGTGATTCTCACTTGTAGCAAGCAAGTCAATGCAAAAATTATAATTAAAAAAACACTACTTCTTCCTATCTTTCACATGGAACTAACACATATTATCTATACGTACGTAATATATACCTATAGTAACTAATATTTAAGTGTATATATCTTTATGTTACTATATATGCAATATATAATATATAAATTACATAGCATAAATTATATATATAATATCTAGCATTTCTAATTTATATAGAACATCTAATTTATATATAGTATCTAACATATATCAACTTCAGAGAACTTTAAATATATTGGATATGGTCCTGAAGGGATCTCCTGAAAGGAACCTTGCAAACTTGCTACTTTCATAGCAACTTACAGACTTCGGTCTCTGAACTGAGTTGGGTGTCTGAGATAGATACTATTAAGTGGCCACACATTTTTTTACAGGAGGAAGAGAATAAATGAAGTTTTTTGTTCTGTTACGTAGGGGTTACCTTTAAAAAAAAAAAAATGCTTTCCTTATTTAAAAGTTGCAAGTCTGTATGTATGGAAAGCGCATACCCCAAATTGAGGCACACAAGATATGCTGAGTGCTACATATAAAAGAAGAAAGTATTTGTACTAGCCAAGCCCCATGCCTGGCTGGAGCTGTGGCAAGCATTTCTCCCAAGTGCCTTTTCTTTTTACAGAAAAAAAAATATCGGTCTTTAGAAGGCACGCTGGGCTGCTGTCACCATTTATCGAGTTAAAAGCTGTTATTCTGTGAAGAAGGAATTCAGAGAAGAGCAGAACGGCTCAACATCATCGCAGAGCAGAGTTTGTTCTGAGGACGCACCGGATCTTGGAATCTGGATGTAAGTGTTGAACACGCGGCTCACGTAGGTGACTGTGTGCACATCGTCTGAACATTTCTGGTTGGTGTTTAGGAAAAAAACATGTTTAGGAAAAAAACAAGCTCTCCGCACCAATTTTTTTTTTTCCCCTGATATGACATCTTCATCTCTAAATTCCCTCAAGCAAACCTGAATGGCCTGAAAATGTGTTGGTCACAGAGGCTGATGACAGAGTCAGAACATGATGTTAGAAAAAAGGCACTGCAAAGTAACTTTTAATCCCTTTTCCTCCTAGAGCTGAAATCCCACAGAACGAGAGGGATTAAACAGAGTGCAGTGGCATGTTGCTAAGTGCTAGCCATTTCACTGCAGGGGCTATTTGTCAAACGTTTCTGGTAGAGTCTGTAAGGGAGTGGCTTTACAAAGTTGTCTTAGAAGAGTGCAATTAAATATCACCATGCAAGATGTAAGAGATCTGGTATCACTGCAAAGTTTCATGGCTGTTTCATCTCTATGGCGTGTACAAGGCTAGAGTTAACAGTATTTTAATAAAATATTTGGTACACAAAAAAATTATTGAAGATGAGCTTTGACAATGGTTCTATAAGTTTATATATATGCAGATAAAATAGTGTTATCAAAGTAAATGAATGTTAAAATAGCACATTCAGGAATCCAAAATTATATGATATAGTATTAAATGAAAGCTCTATGTTGAAATTTATTGCAATGAACATATTATAATGTCTCACTTTTTTTGTTATATCATGCTTTCAGTATTTATTTACTACATTGCTAGAAATCAAAGATATTTTATGGTAGAAAATGAAGTTTTATGTTCCCAAACAGACTTTTGTCTTGGGTTGTTCTGATACTTTTACATGAACAAATTAAATATTTTTTAGGAATTAAATAAATTTCTTTCTATGTGCATAATCTTCAGCAAGTATTTCTGAGATTACATCAGACATGATATGCCATGTGAAGATGCTTCATACAGAATCTTCCATCTATATTCCTGGCCTTCCTGTGAGGGGAGGACCTTTGCAATTGAGAACAGACACCTCGGAAACACTTATGATGAATCTGCCTTTGCAGGAGAAAATAAGCTGTCTTGGTTGATGTGAAGCAGGAAGCCTCAGGAGCTAGAAAATAAGTTTAAGCATCTCTGTGAATGAACTCTAATTTATTAGGTCATTTTTTTCTGTGTCGTGTATGCTTGAGAATATTGTGCATATTGTCAACAGAGAGTTATATATTCCTTGCCATAGCTGATAGTTATAAAATAATCTGCCCTGGTGCCCCAAAAGAACAGAGAATGAACTAGTGATTTGAATTTACAAAGCATTCTTTTAGTCACACTGATGATCAAATTTAACAGGGGCTACTCACACAGGGGATGGATATACATTGGTTGATTTAACCATAACTTGCAGTTAATATGGAGGTCACCACTGGGTAGGTACAGAAGGTTATACTTCCTCTACCAGCAGATTAAATTTCAAAGGTATGCTTGTAAGGAAAAAAAAAAACCAACAAAAAAAACCCACATCAGATTTATTGAATCCCACTTGTTTACAATTTACAGGAAAATTGGTTTTTAGAGGCCACGTGAACATAGAGTCATAGAACAGAATCACAGAATGGATCATAGAATAGAATCATGCAAAGGTTCCCCATGGACAGTCCACAGGGACTGTCATCTGCAGAGATTTAACCATCAGCCTGTTTAATAAATGAGGGCTCAGTCCTCAGCACCTTGGTTGATCATAAAAGGGTTTTTGTGTTCCTGTCACAAATTTGTCCTACTATGAAGGGTAAACTAAAGCATGTTTCACATTAAATGAACATCTCTTCTTTCTCTAGATTTATATGTGTAACATCCTGATAATGCATGCAAATGGCTGTGAAATAGTATCAGGAATAGATATGGAAATATTTTCTTTGGGAAAGAAGTGTCCCATCATGTTAGGCATTAATGTAAATAATGCATGGGGAACATTTGGGAGCTCCCGATCAAAATACCTTTTTGTTGATACCTTGATTTAGTAGACGAGACAAAAAGCTTTTCCCCTTCAAGCTGTTGGTTTAAATGAGTTCAAGGTGAATGCTTGCTTAGGGAAGGCCCCAAAGAAACGAGCAGGTTTGTTTCTTGCAGAACTCCCACACCATCAAGTTCAACATGTCCCTAAGTAGAAATGTTTGTAGTCCTATCCATCTTGGCAAAGTGATGTAAATAGCACTCATTTGCTTTAGAAGCTACACTTTCTGAAGTCACTCCTTAACTGAGTGAACTGCGTTTCCCTCTTAACCATTTTAAAATCTGTGTTTTCAGCCTTGCCACTCACAAAAGAAAAAGATGCAGAAATACTCCCACCAGCTATGTAACTCCAAAAAGGTTGCAGGTTTATCCTACTAAGGACAGCATTCAGTTAGAAGTAATGCACAGAACTGTTTTCTAATAAACATAAACGTTGTATAATGATAAATTTTATTAGAAATAAACATTCTTTGTTATTCCTCCTTCATTCATGCTGTACTGATCTGTACTGATAGTTCTTTCCCTAGTTAGCTATCTAAGGAGAAGGGGGTTTCTGTATGTGCAGGATTCATCCCCTGCATTAAAATAGAGGTGAGATTTCATCTGTTTTTCTGCGGATGCACATTGGATTTAAGGGCTTTTCAGTTCCCCTTAGTTCTTATGCTCATCTTTCTTGAAAGTAGCAGGCAGAAGCGATGACATGTCATCATTCCCTCAGCACCAAGCCTAATGCTGTAAGTCATATAAAACAGGAGACAAATCTTTTCTTTCTTCTCTTTCATTCCTTGTTTATACAACAAATTCATAATCAATGAGCAGACTGATGTAAAGAGAAGTAATAGCAGCTCCCCAGCGTACCAGACCCATGCAAGACTGAGTGTTGGTGTCTTCTGGAGGAATTTCTGTGGTCCTTCTCGCTGTCTCGCAGAACAGGTGCTGCCTTACAGCCACAGACTGGTTCCCACTCTGATTTCTGATACTTTTAATCCACTACACTACTCAGCTTTCTAGTCTCATCCCTTCACGCTCGAACTCAGGGAAAAAGACCATTAAACACAAGTATTTCAGGCTTAGTATAAAATTCTCATTTGAAATACAGAGCTATAGGTTAGGAATTCCCCGCACACTGCTTAGCTGCAATTTCAAGGCATGATTAATTTCTCAGTGCAAATCATGAGGCAAACACCCGCAGGGGTTCCTTCCTGGCGCTTAGAGCACGAGATTGAAACAGAGGAGCGCTCATTCAGAGTTGAGACCGTAATTTTGCCATTGAGATACACCTGCAGTTTTATTCCCCCCCCCC
>VZTU01006425.1:0-10854 GCA_013400835.1 Zapornia atra | reverse complement strand
AAGGCTGCCTTAATTTGCCTGCCTGCATTGCTTGGGGAAGGCACAGACATCATTGGAAAATCTACTCCACATAGGTTAGGTGTTCATTTTAAATTAAGAGTAGGAAATTTTAGGCATTTTCCTATTTCTATGATGAAATATGCATATTTTTATTTTTCTGAATGCATGCCCAGGTGCTGATTAGTTAGTAACCCAGTGACCTACTGCTGAAGGGAGAGCCCCAACTGCCAAACCATGAACTCACTTTGAGTGAAGGCTACTCCTGTTGGAAGAATACATTTTCTACTTTTTCTTATGCCAATCACGGACACAGGGCCCAGAAGGTAGCCTGACTCTGTGCTTAAGAGTAAGCTGGGAAAAGGCAGAACTGGACTTCCAGATCAATGTCTCTGGAATGTGTACAGGCTTTACATTATAAAGTTAATGGACAAAAGAAGCTAAAAGCAATCAGAAGTGGAGACCAGAACTTAAATTATTTTCCTACATATTGCCAAAACTACCATGCTGGCAGTTATGTTTCCCTTGGCTACTCTCTCCTCACCCACAAGTCAAGTAGATCAAGGCACAAGTTTTCTAAGTAGCTCAGTAAGAGATCATGAACGGAGTTCTTTACTATGAACTGCTATTTAAAACCCTCAGTTATATGATATAAACCTTCTTTAACTTGTTGATCTTTGATCAGTTGTTGATTTTTTTGAATAAGAAACCACATCAGAAGCTTTAGGAAACTTCACAAATTGAAAAGAAAGCTCTTCAGGAGCTGTAAATCCAAGCTAGCTTAGCTTTAGTCAAACTGGAACTGATATAGAATAGAAAGAATAATCAGTATTGGAAGTTTTTCTGATAAAGACATCTGAAACAAACAAATAGAAGAAACCACAAAACTGTTCAAAATATATTCAGATTAAACACATCTGTATTTGTAATATGCCTCAAAATTTTCATAATTGTGGATATCAAACCATTCTAGATATCCAATTGGATATCTGTATTTCCTGTGGAAAATTATGTAGTGCACATAAAGCTAAGTAGTTCATTGATAATATTTTATTTTTATGTACATAATTGTCACTTTTTAAATCTAAGGTGCATCTCTCATCAAACTTTTAAAACTAAGGACCATACATGTCCTGAAAGAGTTTCTCTTTCTCTTATAATTCCACAAATAAGAAAGATCACTTCTGATTTCCTAACTTAGACATAGAACATCCCAGGTTGAAAGGGACCTTGAAGTCTGGTCCAAATTTTAAAAATAAATTTTATGGGGAACTTTTTACAAAGAAATTCAAAGCAAACCCACTCATTTTTGTAACCTGTATGCATATGACTGAACCTGAGATTCTGAATACTTAGGCCAACATAACACCCAATCTTAGGGAAGCCAGTGATCTGATACTTGACCTCCAGAAAGCAGAGGTTGCATCTATTATAATTAGCCAATCCTCACACTACTTTCTTGAAATATTTTATCAGTTTTGTTGCATTACAGCCAATATAAAAAAAGTGGAATTGCAAAGTTCATTCGCTTTTCTTTGTTTCTTTTGACAGATGATGTCCAGCTCCACAAGGTGCTCAGCATTTCTTATGAGTCATTTAGCATCTTTCAGGTACTATTGTTGCTTAGTTTGTAACAATTCTCTTCACTGACAGAAAAAGTCTTTGTGTAATAATTTTTAAAAAAAAGAAAAGAAAAGATTCATTAGGATTAGTTTGGTAGTAAAAAAAAAAAAATTAATCCATTTTCATATGATATTTATTTCTCAGTGATAATGTCATAATTTCCTGTTCTAATATTACAGGGGTTTTGCAGGGAGATGGGACACACAAGTGTTTGATAGAGTTAAAAGCTAGAAAATAGTCTATAAAATGAACTTTTTCCATTTATAAAAAAAAAAAAGAGAAGATGCAATTTGATGTGGCAATAGCAGCTACAACATAAGCTACCTGACCTTGCTCTTGCAATGACCCCAACCTTGACCTGCAGGGACAGTGTCTCTGGGGATGAGAGGTATGTTATTACATGTTATTTCATTACAAGGCCCCTGCTGAGCTGCAACTGCCAAATGGACTCAATTAAGTGTTTCTTGTGATGTGGATTACTGTCTACCGGGGCGAGTTGATGCTAGCGAACATATTTCATTCTCTTAAAGTTTGACTGGATATGAAAAGCATGTGCGTTACTCATTTGGTGACACTTCAGTGTATGATTTATGTCTATTTAGAAAAATCAAAACATGCAGACTTCAGTTGTGCACTGCAACCTTTTCTTCCTCCTTGTCCTTCAGCAACAAAACCGTTATCACACTCAAGGATTATCTAGCCAGACCTAGCCTTCATAAAAGTAAGCTTCCAAAAGAAAAATTGCGTCAAACAGTTGTTGCATTCTGATGATCAAACTGTTGTTCAGTACTGAAAACAAAAAATGCCACAGACTCAACTTTTTATGCTTTATGATTTTTATCTCAAAAAAGTTGTATCAGTGATAAAATACTTAGCACTCATGAGGGCTGGGTTAATGTATTGCTTCTTTAAAATCAATCTACATTAAAAGAGCTGTGTGGGGCTCTTGGTAAAAATGAAGACTAGTATTTCTTGCTCTAGAGATATATATTCTATATTTAAAATACAAATATCTATATAAACAAATTAAACCCTTTACACTGTGTTTTCTATATATAATAGTTCTTAAGTTATCTTCTAGAATGTTTTTTTAAAACTTTTTTTTTTTAAACTTGTGGAAAAGTTTCTTATTGGTTACTGCATACTTTGGATGAAACAGTCAAAACAACATTGAGTAAATCAATAAAGCATGCAGGAGGAATATATTTTATAGGACTTTCAAGTAACAATTTTTATCTTGTTTTTTGTATGTGCCATGGTTAAAACCTAGCTAGCAACTAAGTACCACGCAGCTGTTTGCGCATTCCCCCCCACCCAACCCCCTCCGCCCAGTCTGATGGGAGAGAATCAGGAGAGTAAAAGTGAGAAAACTTGTGGATTGAGATAAAGATATGTTAATACATAAAGTTGTACACACAAGTGAAGAAAAACAAGGAATTCATTCACCGCTTCTATGGGCAGGCAGGTGTTCAGCCATCCTCAGGAAAGTAAGGGTCCATCACACCTAATGGTTATTAAGGAAGACAAACTCCAAATCTCTCTTCCTTCTTTCACCAGTTTTATGTGCTGAGCATGTCATCATACAGTGTGGGATGTCCATTTGGTCATCCATGTTCATCCTTGCCTTTCCTGATTTCTTACACCTGGGGACTGTCCTGGTTCTGGCCAGAGTCAACCTCCTCAAGCAGCCAGCACAGGTGAGCTGAGTTAGCCCAGGCTGTTTCCCACACCGCCTGACATCACTTCCCCATAAAAGGGGTTGGTTGGGGAAGGGCATGGGCTTGGTGCTTCTAAGACTGTCTGAGTCTGTTGGTCTTTGTGTCAGGCAGAATTCCGTAATCTTTGGGTTGCTGAAGTACTCTGTGTTATCACTGGCTATGAGTGTAATTGGCCATTATTGTTTGATGTTTATGGTGATTTTTATCAGTAAACTGTCCTTATTCCAACCCATGGAGGTTCAGTCTTTTTCTCCTCCAGAGATGTTGTGGCAACTTCTGCTGTTGTAAGTGTAGTCTGAATAAGAAAAAATTAAAAAGAACAGAGGTTGATATATGTTGTCTAATGTTTACCCAGAAATAAATAACCAACACAATCTTGGATGTGAAACACTTTTTCTTCAGTCTGACTAATTCTATTTGAACACTCACTACTCCAACATCAATGCAAAAGTTGTCATTCTGATTGACTGCCACTGAAAAAATAGTGATAATAAATCCTATGCTACTAGTATACCTTTGTCCGTACTACAAAAACTAGTAGCATAGTTTCATGGTCTACAAACAGGCAAATCTATGGGTTAGAAAAACTGCCTCAAAGGAAGGTGGAGAAGTTGCAGAAACAAATGGGAAAATTCTGGACTCTTAATGTATATCATTGATTTCCTTTTTCAAAAAATCTACATTACTATAAGAAAGTTTGAAGAAAAATTATTACACAGTCATACTGTCAGATGCAGGAACAGCTGTCTTTATAAAATAACTAACAATAATTGCAAACATTTAATTTAAAGTACTGAGCCACATGTAGCAGCAAACACATTATTTATCATTATTGACCTTAGCAGAAATAAATTCACTCAATCAATATGGGCTCAAAAATCCATTAAAAAGGTAGTGACTTCTTACAAACATTGGTAATTTCTTATATACCTGTATTAATAAAAGAAAGCAGGTCTGGATGTTTCTACCTAATGGAAAATAATTTTTCTCTTACCTGAAATTGTTATATAAAGTAGAATTTACATAATTGCATAATTGTTCTTTAATTAATGTTATGGCAAAACCAGTTGGTTTTGTTGAGTTGTAATAACTTCTGAAATGGAAATAATTTGAAAAGTGTTTCTATTTGTAATTGTAAAAAAAAAATTTTTTCATCATTTATTCAAATATTTGTGAGTGGAGTTAGACATACGTGAGCTTGTTCACAATTATGGATTGGCATTTTGTGTATATTGAATACATGTGCAAATTATTTTTTTAGGGCATAAACATATAAACTTGTAGCCATCTCTGCAGAGTCCTATTGAGTGTTTTCACATTTTTGAACATTTGGCATAGAGTTTCATTATTAGAGCATCAATTATTTTTCAAGAATTAGTTATATACCAAGTTTAGTGATTTATAACTGCATATATGATCACTGAACCTTGCAAAGTGAAAATCCCTCTGAACAAGAAATAGATTTTCTATTCAAACTTTACATGGAACTTTTTCTGCTTCTGTGACAATTAATTTCTTACACTATTTTCTTCCCTTACTTTGTATAGTCTTTTTGGCTTCGCAGTCTATGAATGCCAGATCTTCCTTTTCTCTCTGTTTTCTTTTTAATTCCCTTTTTAGTTAACATGTGATAAAGTCTTAGCACAATGGGGGTGGTGGTTGCTGCAGGTGTAGTTTCTGCTGGAGGAGGTCAAGGGCTGCCCTGTTTTGGACACAGCCAATTCCAGCCAGCTCAGCAGCAGACCCACCACAGGTCAAAGCAGAGGAGTCTGGGGTTCCTCTGTGAAAACACATCTTTTAAATGTCAGAAAACCCTAATGGGGGGCAGAATGAAGGAACACGGAGAGAGAGAAAGAGGGTGAAAACAAGACAGATATCTAAATAGAAAGAAAAAGAGAACTAGAAAGAGAATGAGAAGGGAATAACAGACACCATCAGAGAGTAGAAAGTGCTTCATGATGGCAGAGGTACTCCTTTGAATGGACTGCTACCTTTGGAGGACCCAGTAACAAAAACCCAAAACCAAATCAAAACAACAAACCAAACAAAACCCAACCAACCAAAAAAAAAATAACAACCCACACCAACTTCCTATGCTCTAACTTGCAGGCCATTTCCCCCTGCATCCCATATTTAAGACATTTATAGACATTAATAAAGTCCCCCCTTAGTCTTCTTTTCTCCAGGCTGAACAGTCCCAGCTCACACAGCCTTTCCTCATAGGGCAGATGCTCCAGGCCCTTAATCGTCTTTGTAGCTCTTCTCTGGACTCTCTCCAGGAGATCCCTGTCTTTTTTATACCAGGAAGCCCAGAACTGGACACAATATTCCAGTTGAGACCTGACCAGGGCAGAGTAGAGAAAAGAAAAAGGAAAAAACCCTGCCTATTTTTAAATGTGACTTTTTTAAGCCTAAAACTACCAACATAAGCATGATTTCTGTGAAAATGAAGCAGATTATTTAAGATGAGTAATTAGGAAAAGTGAGATATGTTGAAATAGTGGAAGAGTTGAAGGAAAATATGTTTAAATCAAATAAGGTTATTTATTGTTTCATGCACCTAGCTTCTTTGGCTTTTTCTGAAATACACCTAGAAGCTACTCCAATTGCTGTTGTCATTATGTCTGTTATAAAAGAAGCAAATAATTGCTGTGCTTAGGCTTGCACAATCTCAATCTAATACGTTGCTAGCATAAGGACGGATTAGTTTTAGTGCACATTTTAGATGTCTATGCTTGTAATGAAAACAACTTGAAAAACCAAATGTGCACTCAAAAGGGAAATTAGTATAACTGCTGTTAAGGGAAACAAGTGTTTAGACTCTTCACAGCTTCCGAATAACTGTTAATTAGATAATGTATTCTGAAAGCCAGAGAGAGATATTAAGATCATCTGATTTGTCCTCCTGCATAATATGGGATTTAGGACCTTCCTGAATTAATTACTGCATAAATTAGGATGAAATATATAGGAAAACACCCTACCATGGCTAAAATGTTTACTATGATGAGGACTCCGCTTCCGGACTTGACAAAAATTCCTATGAGTAGCTACTGTGGTTAGACATGATTTATTATAAGCTATAATTTAAGTTTAAATTTAACATGTTGACTACTTTTATACTTGTTTACCATATTTCTGTGAGCTCCTGTAAAATTTCTACTTCCCATGTAGATATTTTTGTAGACAAAGAATGGTCATCAAGTCACACTTTAACCATGTATTTTGATAAGCCGATTACATTGACCTCACTGACTCTTCATTTCTAAAGTACTTTCAGAAATAAACATTTGCCATAGTTCAGCCCCAGCTGACAGCTGAGAACCACATGGCTGCTTGCTCACTTCTCCACACCCCTGCAGTGGGATGGGAAGGAGAATTGAAAGAAAAAGGTAAAACTTGTGACTTGGAATGAGGACAATTTACTGGGACAGCAAAGGAAGAGGAAAATAACAACAGTACCCATAAGAGAAAGTGGGTGATACACAACACAATTTGCTCACCAATCTGACACCCAGCCTGTCCTTGAGCCAACTCTCCTCCCTGGCCAGCCCCATTTATATGATGAGCATGACGTCACATAGTATGGAATATCCCTTTGGCCAGTTTGGGTCATCTGTCCCGGCTGTGTCCTCTCCCAGTTTCTTGGGAAATTTATCTCTATCCCAACTGAAAACTAAAGCAACATTTTTCTGGCCCTTCCCCAAACTGGGTTCTGGGCTTCAAAAGCAGTTGCAATTTTCAGTAGTCAATGGAACAGCATCAAAACCCAGGGAGATCTGCTCCTACTTCTGTTTATCATTTCATTGAGTATACTATCCCAGGTTACATTAGCCTTTCTGACTATAACAATATGTGAGAAGATCATATATTAGTAAAATGTATTGTGTATTTTAGTAGTGTATTTTAGAAGAAAGACTGTTACAGGTTTTAGTAGTTGCCACGAAGCATGTTTTTGATCTAAAAGCCATGACAGACTTCATTGATACTAAAAAGAGTGTTAGTTATCATGTCAAATATACAAAAAAAATTAAAAAGCAACTGTTTGTTTATCATAGAATAATAGCATGGTTTGGGTTGGAAGGGATCTTTAAAAGTATTCTAGTCCAAATGAATGCAATGATCGAAGACATCTTCAACTAGATCAGGTTATTAAAAGCCCTGTCCAACTTGTCCTTGACTCTTCCCAGGGATGGGTACCAAGGAAGTACAGCTTTGTGAAATAAGTTAGGGAGACAATAGAATCCTCTTTCTAGATGTCTAAGGCACTAGGCTGTACCAGTTGGGAGGTTTCACAGTAGAGCAACTGTAAATGCAAGAATAAGGGAAGTAGTTAACAACAACTTTTGCCTACCTGAGGAAGAAATCAAAGAGCCTTAAAAAACCCAAGAGATGGATATGAGAGAAGGGCAAATGTAGTATTGTGTTTTTCTTTTAGAAACTGTAAGAAAGGAGGTAAGTTATTGCTGCTTCTTACAATGTTCCAAGAAACTTTGCAGATATTTCTGTATGTGAAAGGTCATGTAGCAAAGAGATACCCAATTCAGATAGCTTTTTCTTCCTAAATATGTCCACAAGTTGTTATGTGTTGGACAATTATATGAGCTACAGGACAATGATGTTGTTTCTGATATGGTAGATAGACTTTCTAATGATCTCCAAGACTTGTACTGTAATGCAGTACAAATACGCAGTTCCTCATCTGGCACAGTTGAAGATGATAAGACAAATGAAATAAATGAGAAAGATTCTGGTCAGTGATCGGTCTGGAGTGAGAAACATGTCTCTTCTCTCTTTATATGGTGTTTTACTAATAAGGCCATGCTGCCTTTCAGTAGGAGCAAGTATAACTAGCTGAAATAAGGACAGGACAAAAGGAAATGCTAATTTCAGTTTTTATCAGAATAATGACACGTCCTGTACTTTCAAAGCATAATGAAACAGGCAAGTTTCTTTTGGTTAAATCACGAGAATCTGTACCTGATTGCTAATCCCTAGATCCAAAAAGTCCCCTTAATTGGCTGTGTAAATATGAAGTGACTATGTCTAAATGTGGAAAGATCAAAATCTAAACCTGATTTTCTTGTAACAAGATACCTTATTTACTAAGCTCTGAACTTATAATCAGCAATGTGAATTTCACTTTTAATGAATTTTCAGCTTTATTTACTGAAACATATTTGTGTTTTTGTATTTTTATAAGGAAAAGTTCTGTAACTGTTTTTTGTTTTTATTTAGAAAAAAAAAGTAGTTAGAATGCGCAGAAATCAATGTTTATTGTCCTTCCATTCATTGTGACATATTCTTTTTAATTTTCTTTTCTAACTGCAAAGAAAACTCTATATAAGTATGACCTGCCTCCTTGTTAATTAGTCTTGAGGGGGTTTCTCAGTGTATTTGGTGGCACCTGTTGATTTGGTGGTTGTGATGTACCACATTCCAAGTTGCATATAGTTTTCTAAACACTCATTATATTACCTTTGTGAAATTTGAAGCATTTAAAATATTTCCTAGCTTTTGTTCAGAGAAGACAGGATTTGTTATTTTGTGTTAATTCTTTTGACTACTGTGGGAATATAGAGGCTGAGCAACTGCCACTGGTTCCAATACTCACTGATATTTTTTGCTACCTTCAAAAAAATTTGCAAAATCATAATCATCTCACGGTAGAAAAACCTTTAGATTGTCTTAGACAAGACTGGATCAAGACTGAAAAATTCTCCTGATACTTAAACATTTAATTAACTTAGATGCACATCCCTCAGGCATGTCTTTGACTGTATAGTACAAAGTTCATCAACATATATCAATGCTGGTAATACAGCTATGGTCATTGTTGTGATGTATCACTGTAAGGGACTGCAAAAACATGATAAATAATTATTTCATTTCCCTGGAAATACATTTATAAGAGATGAAATAAGATGTCAGCAGATACTGTTCCATGTTTCCACATTCATATATTCATATATTAATATACATTTTATTATTTCAATAAATGAAATTAGGTAACTTTCTTATTTTCCTCTTCATGAGAATCACACATGAAGAGGCTGGTGTGGATTCTGTTATGAAGTTACACACAGAATGCTTATTGATGTCTTTCTAATTTAATATTAACATTACTAATGTAGTAATGACCTGTTGTCTTGTAGCTTGAGAAATAGAAGCTATGAGTTTCTTAGTATTGTTTTCATCAGGATAGAAATTGGGTAATGATCATCCATTATGTCCTCTCATGGCTTTAGAACTGAGGGGTGAAGTGTAAGGGGATGAAAAGTGGAGGAATGAATGACACTTGGAAATGTGTGTGGAAGCATGATCCAGAAGAAAAAAAAAACAACAGAGGGGAATTGAGACTTCTCTAATTAAAGCAGCAGTGTGAAAGGGAATATAAGGATAAAGTCAGAAAGTGCAGTGTATGACTGGTACAGGAAGCTGATGGCAAGGGCAAGCAAAACACAAAATAGAGTGCACAAGTGTAAGCATGTGTGAGAGGAAACTGTGAGGAACTGATAGATACAGGCATATCTATGAGAGAAGAGGAATAGGTAAGTTATATTGCTCACACCTGAAAATAGTGGAGTCCTAGGGTATCATAGAATGGTCTGTGTTGTAAGGGACCCCAACGATCATAGAGTAGATAAATACATAGTTAAGTAAATATTGTGGTTATTACCTAAAACTTCAGTGTTGTGATAATTTTTAAAGCATATATCAGTAGCACATATATACCTAATACCATTACATTGTTTTTTTAAAAATCTATGATTCTCAAAACATTGAAAATTTACTTGTGATTTCTGAAAATTTGAGGTTAAAGTTAGTATTGCTAATTTTTCCTGCAGTAATGTCTCTTTGAATGAATAGTGATTATTTATTGATGTATGGAAGATTAAAGAAAAACTAATAGTATCAGGATAGACACTATTTTCTTTACAACCCAATTACAAAGAGCAGAATCTGGATAGTAGATGGTATTTCTTCAGGGAAGAATGAGCATTCTTTAAAGATGCTCTTGATCTCATTTATCAAAGGATCACCAAAATGTATCATTTACGAACAGCAAAGGTCAGTTTTAAAGCAGTTACTTTCTCAGTCCCTTTTTTTTTTAATGTCTTCTTGCCTTCAATTATTTAGTAATTGCATACTTGTGAACAGTGAAGAAAAATTGGTGTCGATAAATGCCAGCTGGAGACATGCTTCCTTTTGTCTAATAAAACAGTTAGGAACTCATATAGGTAATGACACCAGCATTGAACATTTTAACTCTACACCCTAACCCTTAGAAATTCTTTCTGTGGACAGACTATTTTCCATCAAATTGGAAAAAGCTGCAGCATATTGGCAGCTGCTGAATTGAGTGCAACATACTCAGTACTGTGATATGATCTATGTTTCTTTTTTTTCTTCTTCTTAAAAAAGAGCCTGATGAAGTTTAAATTACAACATTATTCCAGCAGCTCGAGATTGCAGAATATGCATCTAAAATGACATAAATATGATAGATAGCCTC
>VZTU01006424.1:19706-35553 GCA_013400835.1 Zapornia atra | reverse complement strand
GAGCTTGTGACTCTGTGGGGGACTAGACTGGAGCAGTCTGGATCTGAGAAACTGAGAGACATTGTATGATTTATGACTGCACCCCACAGAAGTGACCCATGCTGGGGCAGCTGGTGAAGAGCTGAAGCCCTGTGGGAAAAGGACTCATAGAATGGGTTGTGTTGGAAGAAACCTTAAAGATCATCAAGTTCCATCTCCCCTGCCATGGGCAGGGACACCTCTCATTAGACCAGGCTGCTCAAAGCCCCACCCAACCCAGCCTTGA
Source organism: Zapornia atra (assembly GCA_013400835.1). Classification (NCBI taxonomy): domain Eukaryota; kingdom Metazoa; phylum Chordata; class Aves; order Gruiformes; family Rallidae; genus Zapornia; species Zapornia atra. The sequence goes on along the minus strand of VZTU01006424.1, from coordinate 35,288 downwards.
ACACTGCTAGGGAGGGGGCAACCGCCCACCTCCCTGGTCAACCTGTTCCAATGTGTCACCACCCTTGTAGTGAAGAATTTATTCCTAATATCCAATCTAAATCTACCCCCTTCCAATTTAAAACCATGCCCTCTCATCACTACATGCCCTTCTAAAATGTCTCTCCACAGCTTTCTTGTAGGCCCTTTCAGGTACTGAAAGGCCACTATAAGGTCTCCCCTGAGCCTTATCTTCTCCAGGCTGAACAGCCCCAACTCTCTCACCCTGTCTTCGTAGGAGAGATGCTCCAGCCCTCCAGTCATCTTCCTGGCTCTCCTCTGAACCTGTTCCAACAGTTCCATGTCCTTCTTATGTTGGGGACTCCAGAACTGGACACAGTACTCCAGGTGGGGTCTCACAAGAGTGGAGAAGAGGGGCATTGGAGAAGTTTGTGGAGGACTGTCTCCCATGGATGGGACCCCACAATGGAGCAGGAGAAGAGTGTGAGGAATGCCCCCTCCACTAAGAAGGAAAACAATTCATGAGAAACTGACTGAAACCACCATTCCCCCCCACTCCTCCTTATGCCACCCGGGGCAGGGGAGAAGAAGGGAGAGAAATCACAAACAACGTTAAGTCTGCAAAGATGGGAGGAGTGGGAGGAGGTGTTTTAAGATCTGGTTGTACTATCCTACTCGGGTTTCACTCTGTGTGCGTGTATGTAATAAATTAGATGGGTTTTTTTTCTTTTCAGTCCATGTTGAGTCTGTTTTGCCCATGATGCTGATTGCAGAATGATCTCTCCCTGTCCTTATCTCAACTCCTAAGCCTCCCAATATATATTTTCTCCCCTGTCCAGCTGAAAAGGGGAGTGATGGAGTGGCTTTGGTGAGCATCTGGCCTCCAGACCGGGTCAAACCACCACACATGCCACCTCACGTTGGATGCTTAACTCACCTCTGTTTGCACCTCTTCTCTAGGTGCAATACATTTTCCTCTTCCTCTCCTTCTCCAGACTATTGCTGTTGGTTGACCCAGATACACTTCCCCCAGCACAATGTCTTCCAGCTTTCCTTTATAATTTTCAGAAGGTCATTGCTAAACACTTCAAGGAAAATCATACATGTTAAAGGAAATATATGATCAGTGGTCACTTGAGAATCTTCTCCTATGTGACCCATTGATGCTTGCTAGATGATGTGTGAGAATGCAGATGCAGAAGTTTCCCTGCTTCAAGCTCAGGTGTTTGAAAGAGCAGCTCAATAGACTGGATGGGATGTGAGTTAGGTTTCTAATACTAATCTTTTCAACTTCATGGAGAGGGGAAAACTATAAAAGCACAATAAAGAAGATAATTGCTGTTCATTTGTAAGGACTTTGAAAACAAACAAACAGACAATAAACAAAACCAGATTTAGCTTGCCATAAATCCAAGGTAATCTGCTTTTCTCTAGTATCTTTGTAATGAATTCTCATTAGTTTACGGATGGGGTAGTGGCACTTAAGCACATAATATTCCATGCCATCATTTATCTTGCTTCACTCATCTGATGGATGCCTATGATGTCCCTGGGGTGGTCTTCCTTTTGAACTCTGCACAACTAAAACATGTATTAACTTTCCATCTTTCATATAATATTGTAAAGTCACGATGGTTTCTAATGAGTGCAATTAAGAAATAAATTCTTTGAACAATACTCCGAGTAATCCAAACTGAATATTAATAGAGAATTGTCCTAGTAAGTTAGACAGGAGGAAGGACTTATTTGAGGTTTTATTCCAGGTTCCATTTAGACATGCTTTATGCTGCAGGGATTCTCCAGGACTTTATTCACATCAGCATAAACTTGGAGTAAGGGCAGTATCAGGTGCTTTATGCTTTCATCAGCAGAATACGCTCTTCAGAAACTTTTCCAGAGCAGAAGGAACTCTACATACTTGCCTTTTATGACTGTTGCACAGTAGGAATAGTCAAGAGTTGTTGGGTTTTTTTCCATGAGAAACATATGGAAAGCCTTTAGGAGTCTTCTGGACCCAATTAAGTTCATCAATTCCTATCACTCCCAGGTTCCAAGAGTTTTAAGGGATAAGTTAGAGCTATTGGCTTTGCTAACTTAAAGACAATGACCTAATGTTATATTTTAAATGTTCTATTTCTTATAACTAGTTTGAGACTACATCCACATTTAAGACCTGTTCAGATGTGTATTTAATAGGTTTTCTGAAAAACTCTGTAATCAAAATTTACATAAGTTGCCATGAGAAGTTAAGGGATGGAAAATATACTAATACAAAGAAACAGATTTTGACTGTGACAGTCCATAACTAATATGAAAGAATATTACCAATTAGTTTAAACTTGAAGCTTGACCTGCCTCAAAAATGTTTTGCTATGACAAGAAATGCAGTTTTCATCTTAAAAATCACATTTTAATGTTTTGCCTTTTTTTTAAAAAACAACTGCCTTTGCTCTGAAAAATAGAATAAGCTCCAACAGAGTAACCATTCCAATGCATGATATCTGAAGTACTGTTGCAAAGAGAAGAGCTATCCATGTGGATAAAACAAATTAATAAATCAGAATCCAGTCCAATTCTGTATTCTGTTGATGAGTAAAGATATTTAGATGAGACTGTACATCCTATTTCCAGATTACTGTTGACTTTAGAGATTACATTGCAGATATTAATAAAAAAAACAACCCTGAAGTAGAGCAAATCATATGCTTTTGGCATGTGATCCATACAAAATGTAGAAGGAGGAAAATATTATTGCTATTGACTTCACTGAAAAGAGGCATTAGGTACTTAAAAGAATAGATAACGGTGTCAGAACTGTCACTCAGTCCTTTCCCATGTATTTAAAGCAGAGTCTTGCCTTTTGACAAAACTGTCATTTTTTCCTGATTTCTTTAAACTGTACTTAAATACCTACAGCAAAAGAAGCAGATTTGATATTGCCACATGCAGAAATTCACAACATAGTAAAACAAGCGTGAAGCTCACTGCAGTCAGAGTAATGGCCCTTTATTCTGACTGCACATTAGCATCTCATGCCTCCTTTGCAAAGATGTAATACAGTGGGTACAGGATGATGTGGGCACCAGAGATATTTCCTAATTGGTTTCTTTTATTAATTCAACAAGCCAAGAACAAGTCCCATTCCCTGCCAGTGCAACCAATTTCCAGTAGGGGTCTGCTCTGACAGAGGAATGGAAACTTTCTAAGAATTGAAACACATCTTTCCCAACTTTTGCTTTGGTATGTATGTGGCCATCTAGTTGCTCCATGAAGAGGTTTTTTTTCAGGAGAACTGACCTGTGCTGTACAGTTCACACAGCATAGAAGAGCCAAAAAGAAGGGAAACAAAATGTTGGGAAGGTACGTGTCAGCAAAGTTAGAGGAATGAAAGGTGACTCCATCTAGCGCTACCGGGTGAAAAGGATCCTTCTTGAGCAAACTCAAGGTTTCCCAGCATGACAATCCATTTACCACCTCAGGGCTGGGAGACTACAGTCTGCCTTGGCCAGCAACCACCTTGAAGAGAAAAGGGGAGAGGGTTGTCATTGAAATACAGTGTATGGGGTGGGGGAAAGTCAGCAGCTTGTGGGTTCATCCTCTCCCCTTCCTTCTGCTGCCTCAGGCAACCTTCCACCTCCCCTGGTAGCACCTACACCAGGTCCAAAGCTTGTGGTTTGCAGGTATTTTACCATTACTAGTTTACTAGCAACAGCTCCCTTTGCCTAGAACTGGTCATGCTTCTTCATACATGAGAGCTCAGAATGGCAATACAGACCTGTTCAGACATGTTCATATCTGAACCTTCAGAAACATACACCGGGGAGATTTTCCAGCTGCTCTTTGCCTGCCTGCCTCTTCTGCTTGAGCTTGAAACATTGGTTTGAGCAGGCCATACCCAAGCAGTGACCCTCCAGCCAAATGCCCTTTCTACACATCAGGTCAGTTTGGTTTGTGCAGCATACATAACCTTTAACAGAAGAGCAAGAGGGAAAAAAAAAAAAAGTCTGAAATAATAGGAAATAAAGTACTGTCACCAATTGCTGTAACTCAATGGAGTTTCCTATGCAGAAGGAATAGAGAGCAAGCCTGAGTGCATGGCTGAGAGTCATTCAGCTATCGTATTCTGTGAGAAACAGTCTGAAAGAAGGTCATCTTTGACCTGCATAAATCCATTGCATGCAGTTTTTCTAACTTCTCCATCTTTAGTACTTCTGTCAAAGCTTGTGCTGAGATCCAGGTCTTACCCAAACTGGAGGGCAGTCACCACTTCTCCATTTACCCCGTTGGCAATGGAATGGCAGACCTCTGCAGAGGACAAAACAGGCTTTCCTGAAAAAAAGTATTTCTAATGAGCATGACTGGAAACCATGTGAAAAGTGTCGCAATGTTTGCACACCACACTATAGAGGATATAATTCAGCCACCAATTAAAAAGGATTTTATCAGGCTTATTCAGAGAGATGCACGTTTCACCGCAGAGATACTTCTCCCCAGAAGAGAGCAGGGAAAAAATGCTCTCTGTAAGGATACAGGAAAACTCTAATAAATATGTTTCCTAGACTATAACCATCAAGGGTATTACTCTAATTAGGTTTTCTTTGGAAGGCATTATAGCTTCTTGCATATTTTCAAACCATAGAAACATCAAGCAACATAAGATATTTCACTGCTGCCTCATCGAGAGATCAATCTGCTCCCCTTGGCCACTGAGCAATGTTCCTGTAAGAGCACTTATGTCTGTGTCACTGCAGTTCTTTCCATTTAACCCCTTCTGGAAGCTCATTAGAAACTGCTGTTTGCAGGGAAGGCAGAAGCACGCTCACCTGTCTCAACAGACCTCCAGTGTTTCCAGCTCTCCAGGAGCCATTTAATCTTCAGGTCCTCAGGAGATGGGAATACAGCTGTTTTGGAGCAGACTCCCCAAATTGTCTCTGTTAATATTACTATTGTGTGCTTAGGTCCCAGGCAGAGAGCTATGCAGCACGCAGCAGAGCTCAGTGCTCTCCTTGGGGCAAAGGTACAGGGAACAGAAATACACAGCAAATTACTGGTATTTGTTACTTGGTATTATGTTTGTAAGGTTGCTGCCTGTCCCTTTGCAGCCTGCTACGGGCACAGACCAACCCTGCCACTATTACCTTCATCAGTCTAGAGAAGGGGTGACACCACCAGTTAAAAACACCCACTAAGGTAAAAGGGGTCGTATTAAACCTGTCTCTGCCCAGGGATGGATTTAAGTATCTCCCAGTCTGCTGCAGCAAACGTTGCAGCCCCGCTGGTGGTGATGTTAAAGTTTGCCCCCTAAACTGGGCACAGGGAGAGCTGCAGTTGCAAATAGCAGCTCAGGCAATCAGTTCCAATTAAAGAGTAATTCAGTGATGAATAAAACTCCAGGCATTACTGAGTTCCCATTTTGGTGAAAGGGAAAAAAAAACCCCAAAACCACTTCCAAATATATCAGATCTACTTACTTTATTTCATTATTATTAATTAGGATACTCAGGCAAAGCCCACCAAGCCTTCATTAGCTGAAACAGCAGTTTGCCAGCGACTGGAGTTTTATTTCTCATTGATTAAGCAATAGATACAAGCTGAACCAGTAACCTCATGTGAAGGGTATTAGAGCTGAATGCCTACCAGATTTGTGGGAAGTCTTATGGCCACGGGACAGATGGATCTAAATGTGTTGCTCAGGGTAAAACTGCATGAATGACTCTGAAAGGAGAAGGCTGCTGCATCACATCATGGCAAATAATTGTTAGTTCAACTTTATGTGAAATCTTTTTAAACCCCATGTAAAATAAGCCACTTTTGTGGGAAGGTTGAATCAAGAATATCCCCTTTCAGTGTGTTGATGGGATTAAGTGCTGCCTTTTGTGTGGAAAAGATGGACAGTTGTTCAGTGGACTTCAGAGAAGAACCTGCCCTTCCTTTCCTACTCCCCCTCTCTGCCAGAAATACAGAGCAGGTACCTGAACAAATGTCCTGCCACAGATGATGCCACCTAGTCCTGCACCCACTGGCTGCACAGCACATACAGAGAAGTTTTGGCAAATCCAGTCCTGCCATCCCTAGATGTCAACCTTGCCCCAGTGCCTAGAATCAACACTTCTGTGGAGTAGCTGGAAGAAGAAAACATTTGCTCACAGTCTGGTGCAAATATACTGGTTCAAATCTCTGATGAAGATGAATTTACAGTGATACGTCTGCTCTGGCATTGCAGTGGCTGAGGTTCAAACATGTTATTGCTGACACTGCTGTGAGAGAACTAATCTGCAAAACAGAGCATCCTCAACCACAGCAGCTCTTCGCCTCAGGGAATGTTGAGTCAGGGTGCTTAGATTGCACTGGTTTCTATTAATTGCCTACTTAACTCCAAAGAGCCAGACGTGGCTGTTCCATTTAAACTTAGGCTTTTGCAAAATTAAAATAGAATAAAATACAGGTAGCAAGAGTTATCTAAAAAACTCATTAAACTTCATTTCCCCATGTTGTAATAGGATGTGAGAGTGAAATGATGGCAGACGTGGAACTGCATGTATCAAAGGACATCTTACTCATTCCCTTTGCCCAACGTTCAGGCTTTACGTTGGCGTGAATGTCAAGGTCTTCACAGAACAGATCTTACCCAGAAGGTTCAAGCTCTCTGTCTTGCAGAAGCATAAAAAGAAATTATAATTAGCTCTTCATAAATTAGAAAGCTTACACTTTGTCCTGCTTCGTTTTCCTAAAAACCCAAGAATGCAAATACCCAGCTAGACATAAAGAGGTTTGGAAATGGCTACAGGAGAGATTTCTGGGGCAAACTGAGGCACGCTCTTTATCTGTAGATGGTGAATTTTTCTGTCATATAAACTCCATAGCTGGAGCCAGCTATAGTGGAAAACAGTTATTAAAATCTGCTTTGTGCTTCAGAGAATGCATGATCTTGGTCAGTACCATTTGGGACTTTGTTTTATTGTGTGCTGCATAAGCAGCCTGGGATGGAAGCAGACTGCTGAGGCAGAAAGCAGGCATTTTCTCTGTATTTGATTTATTGGTCATTGCATGGCAATTAGTGGATCCCATTTTGCCTCACGATTTCCAAGTGAAATTCTCCTTAAGAGAAGCTGAATTTGTATGTGGGTATAATGACCTGTGCAAACACCGGCAGAATGTCACACTGCAAAAAAGAGCCTCCCATGACCTGTTAAGAGCTGTGGCTGTTGAAAACAAACACTGGAAGCAATTTTGGAATGCCTGAAGATACATTATTGAAACTGTGAAAGTCACAAAATCGTAGAATCATAGAATGGCCTGGGTTGGAAGGGACCCCAAGGATCATACAGCTCCAACCCCACTGCCACAGGCAGGGCCACCAACCTCCAGGCCTGGATCTACCCAAGGTTGCCCAGGGCCCCATCCAACCTGGCCTTGAACACCTCCAGGGACGGGGCATCCACCACCTCTCTGGGCAACCTGTTCCAGTGATCCACCGCCCTCACATTGAAGAACCTTTTCCTAATATCCAACCTAGTCACTGGCTGTGGTGGTGCTGTGTGAGAACGCAGAACCCTTCACTGCAAAAATCCCTTCCCCTGGGCTGAACAGGGGCTCCCAGTGCACTTGTTTTACAGTGATTTAGGAATCGAGCCCGACAGCAGCACAAGGTCTGTTCAACTTCATTTCCTGCAGCAGAGACTGAAGCAATATTCAAAGCAGACTGCAGTGGCCTGTAGGAAACTCACAGCATTGCTTTATTTATATATATATTTTTCCCCACTGCCTGCCAAAGCCCCTGATGGTCCAACTTTACCCCAACAGGGAGACAGAGGAAGCAGAGGGAGATGTAATGGCAGATGGCAACCCACAAGGGGGTGAGAACTGCAGGCTGCACTTTGGCACTCTGTGACAAGGACAACTTTACAGTAACCTAGTTTGCTTCTACATTGCATGAGGATAGTTTGCCACTTTTTTTTTCCCCCATCTTTAGTCTGATCATTACACACTCAAAAAAAAAAAAAAAATTAATTGACTTAGCTCTGAGAAACTGTATTTCTAATGCTGACATGACGGAAGAGAACTGGTTATGATACAGTTAAGCCAGATATTGTTGTGTTATTTCAGGCTTTGATACAATTTCAATGTGTAGATGAGCTGGGGAACAAATTTCCTTAACCGGTAAAGCACCAATGAGTTGCTCAGTCATCACCATTACCTGGCCTGAATGTCCCAGAAACCTGCAGAAATTCCACAGAGCTTTCCCTGTGCTTTCTGCTTGTCTTTGCCTTCGGACAAAAGCGTGTTCAATAGAGGTAGACAACAAGTAAGGGGAAAGGAAATTTGATTTTCTCCTAGTTTTCCGAAAAACGCTTCTCCCGTCTGCTTCTACCCATTAAAATTAACTTGCTATCTAAATGGATCTTGTCTAAATTAATTGCGCTGTCTCTGTGTAGCATTTCCCCAAGGAATGCGCTGAAATACTGTTATGTCTTTGCCTGTTCTTGGCTGATTGAGATATTAATTATATGAATAAGCCTCAGAAAATAAAAGTAGGTTTCTGCCTTAAGTCATGTGAGTAACGGGGGCTAATACCTCAGGCGTGGAGCCTGTCAGTGGTTGCTTTGCTGTGTGACTCAGTCCCCTGCTCCACAGTGCCCTAGTTGGTTGGGGCAGATGCAGAAAAGAAACCGAGTCACACAGAGAGGGGAGAGATGTGTGCATGCTGTGGGGCATCACAGCCAGCTCCTGGCAAGTGCCATACAGGGGCCAGAGCTGCAGCAGGCTCAGGTACCCTCTCAGGTCCTCGCCGCAGGGTTACCCTCTTCATCAGTCTGCTCTGGGGTTAATTCAGCCTGACTGGGAAGAGTTAGTTACACTCGGCTTAGTGCACTAATGCTGCTACCTTGCTTTTTGCTCAGGGCTTACTCATTACGTGATCTTTCAGGACGTCTACCCTGCCCTGTGCTGCTACATCCTGCACATGCCAGAACCTGGCAGAAAGACTTTGGACAGGCAAAGGGCCTCTGAGTTCAAACTGTTGCTTTTTTTGAAATTCCTGGACAGACAGGACCCCTCTTCTGGTCCAGCAAATGGAAATATGAATGCTCTGCGATACTAACATACTCTATGATTGAGATGAACATGGCAGCTTTCTTTTCTACTTGCTTGGTTGGTTGCTCATTTTGCAAGCTCTCTCTGGGATGGTTTTTTTTCAGTTATAGGAGAAACTTCCCTATTGACACTCCTTTTCTTCCCACGGTGTGGAAAGCAAACACTGGAATCATGTAAGCTTGGCTTGGCTCTAAGGTAAGGGGAAGGTAAATATACTTCTTCTGTGCCACTAGACTCTTTACTTTATATATCTGCATGTAAAATCGTACATCTTTAGCTGGAACCACAAATGAGTACTTAGTATTGTTTAGGAATGCTAAGACTGCAAACCTGATAGTTGCAATGGCTATTTTGTGCTGCTCACCAGTGAACACTTTATGGCCCTGCAATATGTGTATTTCCAGTGTGTCAAAAAAAACACCCAACCCCTCAAAAAAGCATTTAAATATTTGAAAACCAGAATTTACTTTGTAATTTAGCTATGACCAGTGCATTTACATTTCCAAATTCACACTTGATTTGGAAATAACCATATTCCAAGGAAAGGAGGTGTTAAAATTGCTTCTATGTTCAGTCCAAACTTTCTCTCCCTGTATGCTCTTCAAGCTTGTGTAATTCACGTTGAGACGGATACACTGAGAAGGCTTCAGGTGTTTCCTTCTCACAACATGAGAAATTCTTTCAGATGCAGCTGGGATTTACCAACTCCCAAGTGAGTTCCCCATTGTGGGGTTGGTGGAGCCCAGACCCCACGGGAAGGAAGAGGCACTGTTTGTAACACCTGAATGCCTCTGAAATGCCCAGGCTTTGCTGTCCACTAAACAACTGTTCTCTGCTGTTGACTTCTCTGAATTAAATGCAGAGCAACTCATTGACTTCAATGGTGCTGCCTTGCATCAGCCCTGACTGAGAGCACAACTTGGTTCTGTGTAACTGCCACCTTGCTGATTTTGCACAATCCTTTTGCTTGAAACGGTGAATAATGTCTGGATAGTGTCAATTCCCCAGGGCCACAGCAGATGCTATCAGGTCTGTCAGTGACATAGAGTCATCTGGGAAATTCTTTTATTTCCATACTTTATACTTGAACACTTTGACACTTGATTGCAAAGGATTTTGCTTTAAGAGACTGCAAATTTCAGGAGACACACAGTACTGACGTTTTCTCAGACACTTAATAATAAAGACTGAAGAGAATGATGAACAGGAAGGATATTTGCCTTTCTGTAGCCTACACAAGGAAAAAACAGATTTGACTCAGCATTAGCATTCGATATCTATTTTTCATATGCCATCTATTGACCGTGGCAGGGAGATCCTGCCTTTGAACGAGATGCCCGACATCCCACAAGCAGCTCTTATTTTTGTGAAGAGCAAAACCATATTCAAGCCCTGACAGCCCTGAAACTTTGCTTAGGAGTGCTGTAATTTGAGCTTGTGTGTGTCTCTGCTTCGAATTTCAAATCTGCTTAGCAAACCTGGAAGCTTGGCTCTAAACCCAGCATTCATGTTAAGACGCTGTGCTAGTTACACTCTAGATTTGTCAAAACAATCTAACCAACTCTGATAGGAAACCAGAAACAAGAAGGAAAGATCTGGCCAAATTCCTATATCCAAATATTTTTACAGCATGAGAAATTGAACTAATAATGCTTCTGTCTGGTTAACAGCTGTCAAAGGATGAAAAATAAGCTACTGGGAATGTAGTCAATCACTCACTCCTTTTAATGTGGTGTGAAATCCATAAAGGCATTTATACTGAATCTTAATGTGTTTTGTGGAAAAATCACTGGTAGCTTTGTTGAAGAGATGCCAATTTTTAACAAGCACTGTCTGGTGCTTTCCGGGCCGCTCTATGCACGTGTGTGTTCCGTAAGGAAAGAGGAGTTCGCACTGCGGTTGCCTCTGGGAATTCATGTTTAGTAACGTTCCCTCTCTTCCCCCTCTGCTTGAGGCGGATCACCAGGACATAACCTTCATTTGCAAACACCCATCTGAGCTTCACCCAGTTCCTCTCTGTCAGCCACTACAGCTTTTACCTGCACGCAGCATGGCGGCTGCTCTCTGGGCAAAGCTCACACGCTGCAGTCCTGGGGACATGGCGGCACCCGGGGGGTATAACCATGACAAGGCCTACTGATTTTGGGTGACATGCCCTACTGGTTTTCCAAGGCTGTTCTTCTCAGGCCACAGAGCTGGTGCATCACCGTTGGCGGGGCTGTGGCCCCAAATTGTGAGCTGTATTCTCCAACCAGCGGGCAACGCTCACACCTCCCTGCATGACACAAGGAGATATTAATGTGTGCGAAGAGCTCGGTGCTGCAGCACACACACAGAACAGCCTATCTATAGCCGCGGGTAGCGGCTTTGTACACCAGGATGGCAATTTGCATGACCGATAGCACGGGGAAATGAAGTGTTCAGCGACTGTGCACAGAGAACGCGTGGCGCGGGTCGTTGAAGGATTTGTGTTTCCCTGCGGCCCTGCTCTTCACTGGCGTTTGTTGGATGGCTGCAGCTGGATACAGCTGGATAGAGCTGTGATGGTCACGGTCTGTGCTATCTTCCTCATCCTGCCCCAGAGGAGGTATACTGTATCAGGTGGTGCTAATGTATGGGCTAAAGCTCCCTTTGGTCACCCTCCTCCCCCTCGGCAGACCCATGGCAGGTTTTAGGCTGATGAGTCCCGGGTGATCGCAGGGAAGCACATCCTGAGAGATGTGCCCAAGGTGTGAGCCAGGCCCAAGGTGTTTTGTCAGTGTTAAAGGTGAAAGCACCATGTGAAACACAACTCATGACTCTCCCCTCTTTGTATCTTCACCAGTTCATCCGACTAGCAAAATCAGGCTAGCCATTTAGGGACAGTGGTAGTTTTACACTACATAAATCTACAGTCAGGGCCCTGAGTAGGTGACAGCTCATTCCCCGTACACCTACAGTCACTGAACCTCATTCCCCATTCTCAGAGCATACTCATATTGAGGTCTGAGACTCACCCAGTGTGCTCAGTCCAAGCGATGGTTTTAATTAATTTTATAAGGTGACCAGAACAGAAACATGGCAGTACCCCAACTAGAAACTGGCATATAACTTCCACGCATGAGAATGGGAAAAAAAAATAGAAAAATACTGAGTAGTCCTGCTGCTTTCTTTTCTGTTGCTTACCTTTACTCAGTGATCTGTAGAGGTGAGCAGTTATTATTCCTCAAATCCATCATTTACTCAGTTTCATAATGTATCTTTCACATGTGAGTTAAAGCTCCGATCCCTGCTTTCTCATAGCTCCTCAATACAAATTAGACAAATCGAGGCAACAGGAATGCTTAGTGGTGGGGTTGCACTCAGAGTATCTTCCTGATGTATTGTCACATTGAATTCTCTTTTCCAAACTGGGAAAGGCACAGCTGTAGTCATAACTGGCCGGTCCAAGGTAGAAAGTAAGTGGCTCAGGGTGGCTATAGAGCGTACACTGGCGTCATGGTTCTGGCTCAGTGTGATGCCATCAAGTGCTGGTTTTGGTGGGATAGGGTTAATTTTCTTCATAGTAGCTGATATGAGGCTATGGTTTTGATTTGTGCTGACAACAGTGCTGACAACTCAGGGATGTTTTCATTCCTGCTGAGCAGTGCTGACACAGAGCCAAGGCCTTCTCTGCCCCTCACCCCACCCCAACAGCGAGCAGGCTGGGGGTGTACAAGGAGGTTGGAGGGGACACAGCCAGGACAGCTGACCCCAACTGACCAAAGTTCCACACCATGTGACATCATGCTGAGCATTTAAAGCTGGGGAAGAAGGAGGAAGTGGAGGATCATGGGAGTGATGGCAGTTGACTTCCCAAGTAACCATTACATACGATGGAGCCCTGGTGTCCTGGGGATGGCTGAACACCTGCCTGCCCACGGGATGTGGAGAATGAATTCCTCATTTTGCTTTGCTTGTGTGTGCAGCTTTTGCCTTACCTATTAATCTGTCTTTATCTCAACCCATGAAGTTTTCTCACTTTCACTCTTCCGATTGTCTCCCCCCATCTCACTTGGGGAGGGTGGCAGAGTGGCTGTGCGGTGCTTAGTTGCTGGCTGGGGTTAAACCACGGCACACCGGTACAATAAAAGCTGTGGTTTCAGCTGAGTTCCTTCCAGACATTAGTTCAGAGTGCAAAAACTATCCAGCGGAAGCAGGCTCCACGGAGGAAATGGCCAGGGCTGAACAAGCATGATGGTTAACCCCACTCAAAAAGAAGGTCACCTGTAAGGCAAATACACATTATACAGCTGTCTGCAGCCTGCTAAGCCAGTGAACAAATAGTCCTGTTGGACTTTCAGTCCCTTAGCTCTCAGAAACATAACTTTCTGAATTGTTTCTGAATTTATGTACTGCGTAACACGCAACTACTGCAAAATTTAACATACCAAGCCAACAGAGTAGGATCACGAGCAATAAAAACAAATCTTAAAACACCTTTCTCTTATCCCTCTTTTCTTCCTGAGCTCAACTTCCCTCCGATTTCTCTCCCTCCTCCTCCTTTCCAGCAGCACAAGAGAATGGAGAATGGGAGTTACAGTCAGTTCATCGTGCATTGCCTCTGCTAGCTCCTTCCTCCTCAAGGAAAGGTCTCTTCACACTCTTCCCCTGCCCCAGCATGAGGTCCATCCCATGGCAGACAGTCCTCCACCAATTTCTCTAGCAGGAGTCCTTCTCACTGGGGCTTCAGTTCTTCATGAGCTCCCTTCTACAGGGTACAGACTTTCAGGACCAGACTGCCCCAGCGTGGGTCCCCTATGGGGTCACAAGTCCTGCCAGGAAACCTTCTCCAGCATGGGCTCCTCTCTCCATGGGGCCACAGGTCTTGCCAGGAGCCTGCTCCAGCATGGGCTTCCCACAGAGTCACAGGCTCCTTTGGGTGTCTCCACCTGTTCCAGTGTAGGGTCTTCCAAGGTCTGTAGGAGAATATCTGTTCCACCATGGAAATCTCTGCTCTGGCACCTGTAGCACCTCCTCCCTATCCTTCTGCACTGACCTGGGTGTCAGCAGATTTGTTCTTCTCACATCTTCTCACTCCTCTGGCTGGCTGAAATTATTCCTTGATGTTTTTATTATTTTTTCCCCCTTCTTAACTCTGTTATCCTAGAGGCACTACCACTGTCACTGACGGGCTCGGCCTTCTGCAGTGGTGGGTCTGTCTTGGACCCATCTGGCATTGGGTCTGTCAGACACAGGGGAAGCTTCTAGCAACTTCTTACAGAAGCACCCTGTTACCAAAACCTTTCTATGCAAACCCAGTACAGGTCTCAAGAAGAATCTGTTTTCTATTTCTTACCGTGATAACATATTTTGACACACTGTTACGCTCAGCTGTTTCATCTTCAGCCCATTACAAGGAAGAGGGAAGCCAGCCTGCTGTACTGAACGTCGCGAGCGAGAGCCATCTCTGAGAGGCATTTCTGCAAATCATCTAGGCCCATTTTTATAGGAAACATGCAACACCCCTGCATCCTGAGATCTCTTTTACATGTCCAAGGAAGCTCTGACTCGGGGTTAGGTGGCCAGCGGAGTGGCCGGGATCACAGACTCCCAGACAGAAGTTTTGCTGTACTTCCGGGGAGGGATGCCCACTAGGTGCCCCAGGGCATGAGCATCCCTAAGGATCACAGGGACCCACTTACATATCACAAAATCGCCTGAAGACCACTGTTGACCAGAAATTTTAAACACCCAAGTGTTATCTTCCCCCGAATGCATCCTTTTCATGTTTGGTTGGAATTATTATTGTTTTTAGTCTATGGTTTCTCTTTCATCTAACTTGAATCTTTGTATCCATTCCACCATCACAGCTACAGTACCTCAAATATTTCCTTGTCATTCCTGCAGTTAGTTTTGCTTTCCTAGCTTTGATTAATTTTTGGAATTTATCTAAATTATCCCTTAGAATGTTTGTGATAATAAATCACTGGCTAGTTGCTAGTTTCCCCCCTCGAATCAGATACTAAAGCAGCAGGTGTTCTGGAAATGACTGTGAACATAATGCTTGTGATGGGTACATATATATGGAATTGTGCTCCCAGTGATCAGCAGGATGAGCTTATTGCATGTAGGACAATTAAATTAATTCAATCGGCCCCGGAGACACCTGGATGCAGACACCCAGGCCAGCAAGAGTTCCCAGGCTCATGAGCCTCCAAAAGTCCTGTATGGAGAGAGGAACAGGCAGCAAACCCTTCTATGCACATTAAGGGTGAAGTATCATTCTGCTACTAATTGTGATTAATCTCCTTCATCCGACCACTGAGAATAGCCCAAACACTAATTCTTGCTTCCCATCACCTCAGAGCCGATTCGCAGCAGCGACACAACCCCCTTTTATCCTGCCCCATCCCCTCGGGAGCTCCCACCGCCTAACACAGCCCAGGGCGGAGATACACCCCGAGCCTTAAGCCGAGCCCTCTCATCTCTGCTTCTGTTCACCTCCATCTTCCACCACGAAGTCTCGTCC
>VZTU01006424.1:0-19634 GCA_013400835.1 Zapornia atra | reverse complement strand
CTGGGGAAGGGATTCCCTCCGCCGGTGCTTTGCCCTTTTTACTAGGAGAGGGAGCAGATATCTTCACATCCCCCGGCGCTTTTGTTCAACCTCTCGGCAGCCTCGCCAAGCTCCGCGTCTGCCCAAGGCTTCCTCACACCCGCAAGCGGCTTGTAAGCAGCCCCTAAGCCGCGGTACACACAGTCCCGCCGCCCTTCCTCATGATCCCGCGTTTCACAAAGGATTTCCCCGGAACCTGGGCGCTTCCTTTGTGAAGAAGGAGAATTCCTGGGATTTAAAGCCGGCGGGAGCAGGCTGCCTGAAGCTTGCAAAGGAGAAGTCTGGCACATCTTTAGTTTCAGCAGGCAGAAGGTAACTCGCTCGATTCCCGAATGAGGGCAAAAAGAGAAATACGAACGTTTTTGAAAGATCATGGAAAAAACCAGCCACCCCAAGAGGAAATAAATAAGATTTTTTTCAATAAAAACGTGAGGACAGCTGGGTTCAGGCAGCAAGGCAGCTGCAAATGCCAGTGCTGCTGTTTGCAGGAGCAACTGCTGTGTGGTACAGCCCCTCTTAAACACAGTTTTACACAATGCACAAGGTATTCTTTTCCTTTCAGACGTGAGGGGTAGAAAGCTGTCCTTGTTCGAGGTGCTACCTGTAATAACATGGCTCAGAAGGCACCCTCTCTGGAAGGGAAGCTGTGACTACGGCTGGCAGCGCTCCCACAGCGTGCGGGCGGGATGGTGGGCAGTCTGGCCAAGTCATTCCTAATCGCACACGGCAAAGTAATGCTGTCAAAGACAATAAGGACTGTTCCAGCTCAGACAGCTCCACGAGCCCCCAACAACTGCACTTCATTTTTGTCTGCCCTGGGGAGTAGGTTTTCTCTCTGCTGCCTGTGTGCCACGTAAAAGCACCCAGCCTTCGTTTATATGGGTACAATCTCCTTTAGATTCATAATCAGTTCAGTGAACTGGAAGATGCTAGCATTACCATGAATCTTTATATCTTGTGACAATTCCACCTGCAAGAATTACAGGACAGACTCGGAGTCCGAAGAGGAGGCAGCTCCACTCCCAGACTTTTTGTGCTCCTGGCAAGGTCATGCCAAGGCCCAGAAGCTGCAGGAGCAGCTCCAGCACTGCCACATGGCCACCCCTGCTGAGGAGTGTTGCAGTCCCTAAAATACAGCCTTTTCCCAAGTGATAAGGGTGTCAGAGCACTGGAATAGGCTGCCCAGGGGTTGTGGAGTCTCCATCTCTGGAGATGCTTCAGAGAATATCTGGAGATACTCTGGAGATTCAAGACCTGTCTGGATGCCTACCTGTGCGATGTGTCCTAAGGAACGTGCTTTGGCAGGGGGATTGCACCCAGTGATCTCTCCAGGTCCCTTCCAACCCCTACAATTCTGTGATTCTGTGATACCACCCGATGCCCCAGGGTACTTCAGGCAGGTTAGCACTGCAGGAGTAGGGAAACAGAGAGGCCTCCACCTCCCTGCCACGATTCCCTGTCCATATAATGGCAGCTCTTCCACAGCTGTTTGGTTTCATTTCTGTAGCCAGACTTCCATCTTCAGAAATCTTAGCTGGGCAAGATCAGCCAGACCTAGGGACTGTGAAGATGTCTGCATAGCCCTGTGTCTGTGAATGCCGATGGAGGAGAGCAGAACCTGTTTATAAACTGCAGCAACTCTGCTGCCTGGAGATGACTTCATGCCTGAAGAACTCCTGTAACCTTTTTCACTTGATGCCTTTCTTCTCTTGGATGAATGTCACGTAAGGACATGTATATGAATGTCAGAGATAACTGCCCAGCAATCGCGCTTCCCTCTTACTTCCTTTTTTTCCCTCAAAAGCGAGTCTTTCCTTTTTGCTGCATGTGAACAAAAATGGGTTTTGATGATAAAAACTAATCCCCAATCAAGTCCTTCTTTACCAGTAAAAATTTTTCAGGCGAGATGATAAGCAGATGCACAAGTGCAGCTCTTTGCTGTGATGATCACAGAGGAGTATAATGAAGATTAATCATCACTTTATCAAGCGGTATCTATTTTTTTAAGCACCTTGATTAAACAACAGTTTAAATTCTGTAGAAGTGGCCGTGCCAAAGATGTGCCATGGCAATGAGCTGGTGTCTTCTCTTCCCTGGGAGCCCAAGGACAAATTCTCTCCGTAGAGGAGTCAGAAGCAGTAGCATAGCCGTTAGCTTCATTCCCACTTCTCTGCTAAGGGCATCGCTGCACGGGGAGTTATCCCCAATTAACTACCTTCAATTAGTTTCCTGAGTAGACACTCTTATTTTGGAGCAAGCACACCTACTTGTGAGTTGACATAGCTCATTTTGTGCACAGGTATGAAGTAGATATTCCTATGTAATATACATGCAATGCCATATCACCCATGCATGCCCATGTATGAGGCAGTGGGTACAGATGGGACCAGGCGCATGATGAAATTAGGGCAGGCTGCTCAGGCTAAAGAGGAGATGTTTGAGGCCAGGCAGCATCTGCAGTTCCCTGTTATCCTCATTCCCACGTTATTTGTAAAATGGTCTGGAGGTGGAGGAGGGGAAGCATCTGGGTCCCAAGGGAACCCTTGCACGGCACTATGGGTGATCCAGACTCTCTGTCCCCCGGGCTCCCTGGCACCTTTATTTCACACTGCAGGCACCCTCCCAGGGTGAGGTGGCTCCTGCTGCGCTCCCACACCCCAGCAGGGCTTTGCTGCTGCATGGGCCCGCAGCAGCTAACACATGTCCCCAAAGAATATCTCGCAAAAAAAGGAACATATCTTAGAGCTATGAGCTAAAAAACTACCCAGGTGACAGATAAGAAGACAGGTTGATTCCCAAGCATGAAGTTCCTCGGCCATAAAATCTTCAAAACACCGTTTCTGCTCATTTCTGCCAATGGCCTTACTCAGGTGGGCAACACACAGTCCTCTCACTTTCCCTGTAACTGGCTTGACTGGTGGGCAGTGCCTTAAGACTCAAGTTTTCAGGCCCTCAGCACTTATTTACTGTCATTGTGACTTGTGAAGCACATGCCCAAGCATGTTGTTGAGATAAAGCCCTGAGGAGCTGGGCTGTGGCACGGGCAGGCACACCCAGAGGGTGAGTGCCTGAACACAAACAGTCCTTACACCTAATCTGGTGTGTACAAAACAGACAGAGCCCTTGTCCTCTAGCACCACTAAGAGTCACATACAGGCTGACTACAGATGCCTTTTTTTCTCCAGGCTTCAGCTGACAGTCCCTAAGGGAGCAGAAAGGCTTGTGTTGTGTCTGCCCCTTGCTGGTATCCCTCCCTGACCCCCATAGGGGCAGGGACCATGCAGAAGCCAGAGCGGCTGTCCCAGTGCTCTTCCCACCAGAGCCCATGGGATGCCTTCCTGAAATATATGTCTCTCTACTTGTTGTGGGATATTTTGGTCTGCTTGCTTCTGCTTTGCTCTGAAATAACTTCTCCAGCAAATGCTCGCTCTAGAAGTGTTTGGAGATTTGCCTGACTGAGAACTGACTAAAAAAATGAAGATTTTGTCCCTCATTTTTTACATCTAACAGATCATTTAACTAATTCATATTTCTGTCTCTCTCTGTGATCATATACTACAATTGGAGACTTGAAAATGGAAAAGCGTAAGGTGCTCTGAGAGATATCTCAACCTTCTGACATGGCCATTTTCAAGGTAATATTAGGAGACAATGGGAAGTATAATCATTAAATACCTGGTAGTGATGTCAGACTGTCTGTTCTCTTGGGTTAATGTATGGTTTAATCACCACAAAGTGACTAAACTATACATTAACCCAAGAGAGCAGAAGTCTTCAGTATTCCCATTTACTGGGACTAAGTTCTGGTTTCATTTTGACCATTAAGACTTCAAATGAATACAGTGATCTATAGGCATAATATGGTAATTGTGATAACTTGAATTCAAGAAAGATATTGATGATGATATGTAGCCAAAATGGCTATTTTTGCCCGCCTGGTAGCATTCCACGTTTCACTGATGGACAGCACTAGTTGACAAAACTCCTGCCGACTTAAATCTTGCCTATGCCTTATTTTAAGATAGAGAAAGCAAAAACCAAGCTGGCAATGTTCCACATCCCAGATGTAACACAGCTGGCTGGCATTTTTGGCACGATGGATGTGCAGACACATCACAAAGCAGCCAAACTCAGCCCAAAGCCCAGGGCTGCGCACACTGCAGGCAAAGAGTGAACCATCCCTTTATGCTGTGACTCCAAGGCCCTAGAAAACTCCTGTATTTTCTCCCACAGTTTCCTTTCTTTAGCTCACCTTTACTTAAAGCCTACTCCACTAAACGGGCACTGATTTCTCTTATTAGCAACACTCCAGAAAACAAAAGGAAAGCTAAAGCCAGCACAAGTTCACCTTGCTTTACTGCTAGTTTTCTGTGTATCAGAGTGTGGCTCATGCCTGAGGAGCTGGCAGTGCTGGAGCCCTGCAGCCAGTGAGCCTGCCAAGCCGCTGGCCCCACAAGCTGCCTTGCCTCTGACCTGCCGGACCCCCATCACGGGCTGAGACAGCAGCTCGCTCGGGTCTGTCCTCACCACTTTGGCTAATTGTGGTGTAGATAGTTGTCAGTAGGACTTAAAGCAAAAGCATCGACTCCTTTCCCTGGGTTAGGGATTTACAGGCAGATAACAAGTTATGGTCACTTTTGACAAGGACCGGAGGTGAAGCAGTGACCCGGAGTTGAAAGGTAATGCCTCCTATTAACAACCCACATCTGACTGCTGCCTTGCAAGCCTCCCCTCGCACTCGCAGATGTCTTATTAGCTGCCATCCTTAAGTGGCTTTTGTCACCCTGTCAACCTTGAAATAACACAAGGAAGGGGGCACAACGATGGCCAAACCCGAGCTGCTAGACAGTTTAAATAGCACAAGGAAAGACACGGTGTTTAGAAAAAGCAAAATGCAAAAATGCACAGAAATATAATTTTCTAGCTTTGTAGACAATGAGGGAGTAAGACTTGCACCCTGTTATCACTGATACTTAAAATGGGAGGTGCTGCTACTAAGGATGGATGGACTAAAGAAAGCAAGCTGAAGAAAAATTTGGGGTAATGTTCATCACCCATACATCTATAAAATGTGTAGTTAGTGTAAAGCCTATCTATCTGACAGATAACCTACCCTCTCTTCCAATATCTAATTTAATTGATACTTTAGGAATGTGGATGCCCATGCAGACTTCTCACTTGGCTGCTTGAAAGATACTCTTCCTATCACTGAAAATCACTCTTGCCTCAAGAGATTAATTTTCTGGGGCTGAGATAAAGCCTTTGATCCCTCTTTTCTGTCCGTAAGAAGGAAGGCAGGTGAAGCAGAAGCTGTCACTGAGCTAATCTCAGGCTCTTCTAGCGCCATGTGCATTTCAAAGCTGAGGAGGAGCACACCCCGCTTGTGACAGAGCAGCCAGGGCACAGAAAAGGCTGGTGGCTCCATCATGGGGGACAAGCTGGGCGACGAGGGCACCCACAGTACAAGACATGAGCTTAGCAGTGGGGCGCAGGCCCACAGGCTCCAGCAATAGTGGGTCTATTGACAGCCCCAGGAAGGGCAAGTAATGAGCCAGGTCTGGAGTCCTGCTGGTGAGGCCTGGGCACCTGGTCTGGCATTTGCCAAATCTTTTCACCCACAGAAGATATTATTCCTGCTGTTTTGTATGAGAAAGAAGGTTCACGGTTGTTGGGCAAATTGTTCCTCTGGTGCCAGAGAGGGCTATGGCCATGCATGTTCTTGAAGGAAAAACTATCATCAAGGAAGCAAATTAATGATGAAGTTGCTCTGGGATCAGACTTAACACTGCCCTTGTTCTGCTTCAGTCGTAGAAGAACAAGGCAAGAGGTAAAGCAAGAATACTGTTGACCCCAGGCTGGGAGGCACTGCCAACACAGTGAGGGCTGGACTTATGAAGGCGTAAGGCATGAGAGTGAGGAACAGTGGGGTGGAAATAGAAATTTATCTAACAACAAACTAATAGTCTCTGTGTTTTGGGATTAATCTTGGAAATTTCTTTGAGTTCCTCAGCTGTGAATGACAGAGGAGGAGTAAGCCTTGGTTTTATTAGTCACAAGGTGACAATGAGCCACTGAGATGTGTTGGCTGTGAAGGAAAAAAAGGTGACCACAAAATCTATTATGCAAGGTACTTCCTACAGAGAGCAAGACTTATTAATACCATCAAACAAATCTCTGGAGAGATGTCATCCCTGCTGCTTTACACTGTCCGGTCTCCATCAGGAAAGACATGGCCAGCCTGGAGCAGAGACAAAGGTGATGGCTGGGGGCAGTCGCTTTCCTGTGAGGGAATACGCTCTGGAGTAATTAGCTCAGCAAAAGACTGTAGAGCTTATACGATCGCTCTTCATAAGTAATTCAGAAGAGTTAGTAGCAGGAAGGGGAAAGGGCTCTTTAAGTTAAGCTAAAAAGCAGTTTTGGCACAAGAGTGAGTGGAGTGAGAGGCTGTGGGGATCCCGCCGTGCCAGCGAGGGAGCAGAAGGAAGTGAGGAACGCCATTAACCTTCCCGCCCGTCCTTGGCTGTGTGGGCTGAGCAAACCGGCTCGGCAGCAGGGGACTTCGTGGGCTTTAAAAGGGGACTGGGAGGTTAATGACAAGTTCTTTGGAAGAGCAAGCTCAGTTCTTGGTAGCCAGGGGCTTGGGGCTGGGGTAATTAGCAGATAACATAAGCTGATGTTTGCTTTTCTAATAGGATATGGCTATTTTGAGATACTGAGAAGTTTGTGATAGTGAAAAAGGTGGAACTTGGTCTGGCCTGTGCTGAAGAGGGAAGTTGTAAAGCTGAAGTGGAAGTTGGCAGTAAGCACACAACCTCCTTGTCTGCCCCTGTGCCTTGTGAATGAATGCTGGAAAGGGTGGGGGAAATACAAATGGCAAAATCAGTGTATATGTTGAGAGCAAAGAAGAAAAGTTCCTCATTCACACTTTCAGGTTTAGAGTTACTGTGGCTGCTGGTAGCTTCAGACATACATAGGCTTGAAGTCATTCATCCTCCCTGTCAGGAACTACCTGATCAGATACTTAACAGAGTAGAAGCTCTGTGGGACAGTAGCACAGAGGACATCATCCACTCTGCAAATCTGTGTGCTGTCTTCAGCTGTGCACACTTCCAGCCTCTGGAACAACCATGGAAAAAAACCAAAACAAACAAATGGGATACCTCCAGGTAACTTTCTCTCTTCCCTTCCATTACACCGCTCCCCACCCCTCCCACCCCCCCATTTATTTTTAGAACAGAACATCAAAAGTCAAAGAGTGAGCCCAGCATAAAACTTCATTACATTAAATCACAGCAGGATGGCTGCTGTCCTGGCACCTCTGGTTTCCTTCTGAAAGCAAATACTTGCTCTTGCTTAATCATAGAATCATAGAATGGTCTGGGTTGGAAGGGACCCCAAGGATCATACAGCTCCAACCCCCCTGCCACAGGCAGGGCCACCAGCCTCCAGGCCTGGATCTACACAAGGTTGCCCAGGGCCCCATCCAACCTGGCCTTGAACACTTCCAGGGACGGGGCATCCACCACCTCTCTGGGCAACCTGTTCCAGCACCTCACCACTCTCTCTGTAAAGAACTTCCCCCTAATATCTAAACCTTTCCTCCTTTAGCTTTAGTGTATTCCCCTTTGTCCTGCCATTGTCTACCCTTTCAAAAAGTTGATTTCCTTCCTGTTTATATGCTTCCTTCAGGTACTGGAAGGCTGCAATGAGGTCCCCCCACAGCCTTCTCTTCTTTAGGCTGAATAAGCCCAGCTCCCTCAGCCTTAATACTTGCTCTCTTGCTGTAGCCTGAATATAAGGTGTCAGAATTGAAGATTAGCTTGGTATGTTGACACAGAAGATGTCCTAACATAGGAAGACAGGGTGGGAGAGTGACAGCAGGTGATCAAGGACAATCCGCCCTAGTGAATGAGCATTAAAAGCTGATGGAGAAGCCTGAACTTGATAGGGATGGGGGAGGAAGGAGCTGGAAGTAACACTGATTGAGGTCAAGAAGATTCCCCTTTTAAAAGGAGAGAGACAGAGGAACATTAAACAGGTAATGACAAAGTAAATGGAGGAAAACTACTGTGCAGTACAGCTGCATGATAATCAGGAGAGGTTATACATGTATTCACTAGCTATTTGCACTGATCAGCCCAGGGACTTGGATCATGATGGTATCTGAGCATACAACAATAAAAGGAGATTTCCCAGGTGATTGTAGGCATGATCCAAAAAGAACTACCTGCAGCTCTGTGGCCATGCTGTAATGCAGTACTGCAGGGTACCAAATAACATACCCAGGAGTTCAAAGGCATACTCTGGACGCTGTTCACCTCCATTCCCTGAAAAGCAGAGGGAATGCATTTAAGGAGAACAATCATGTGGAAATCAGGTCTGTACAGCTCTCCATTTTAGGGACAAATAACTTCCATTATGATCTGTGGGACCTAGTCATAAGGGGGTCTTGAACTGAAAGCCTTTAAAATAAGTGGGAGTCCACAGTCCTTCTGTTTGCTTCAGCTGTGCTTTGTTGTGTATTCCTTCTGAGTGGAGGATACAAGATCTCTGTTGCTTCAAGTCTGGAGAGAAGTGATATTTGTATTTCTATTAGTGTTAAAAATTGCCTTCAGTGTTAAAAATAACCCCAAACTGTGTAAGCTATACTTCATAAATACTACCTTTTGGTCTAGGCAGGACTAAGACAGACTTGCTAACGCCACTGTTTGTAAAAGAACCCTTTCAGTGCTTCAGCATGAAAGCAGGCTGCCTTCGAATACATATCTGCATCCTCTCATCCGCACCACATTGCTACAGCAGAGCCTGGCAGATTTAATTACCACACAGCGCTCTGTTTTCTCCCAAAGAGAGGAGAAATTTGTTTGCCTCTTGCCCTGGGCTTTTGCAGGTTGCTCAGAAAGCTCCCATGCTCCAGCACGGGCTGGGCGAGAGCTCTGCGAGCGCAGGCCTGCTGCCAGGAAAGCTGCCTCCAGCTCCGCTGCTCTCACTCCTGAGCCCTCAGCCCCCCCGCTTCCAGGGGAGCAGAGCTGTCGGGGGGCAGCTGGAGCTGCACCACTCTGCTGCCCTCTTGTAATTACAGCACATCCAGCGTGCAGGCTGTTAGGAATGCCTTTATTAAACGAGCGCTGCCGCCGTGGCTCTCCCTGCGAATGCAGGAGTGTTGCTCTGCTTTCATCCCAAGGGAGTGGGGAGCAGCGGCCGTGGCGTAGCTGTATCAGTTGCTATTGCTGTCAGCAGCGCAGGTGGAAGGGTGGGAGAGAGCCTGAAGCCGATCCAGAAGGAGGCCTGCATTGATAGCACTTTTCCTGTCTCTGTGATGTGGGAATTGACAGGATGCCAACGACTCTGCTCCTTTTGAACATCTTCTAGCCAAAGAGACTTCTGGTTTCTGTTCCAGTTGAAATGTTTCCGCTGGTTTCCCTTGGTTCCACCTGAAAAATAGTCTTTGGATCAGAGTCTTTGGGGGAACTGGAGAAAAGAAGACTTAAGGGGGACCTAATTAGTGTTTATAAATGTCTTAGGCATGGGATGCAGGGGGAATTGGCCAGCCCCTTTTCAGTGGTCTGTGGGGACAGGACAAGGGGCAATGGCTGTAAACTGGAGCATAGGAAGTTCCGCACCAACATGCGGAAGAACTTTTTCACAGTGAGGGTGACAGAGCCCTGGGACAGGCTGCCCAGGGGGTGTGGAGTCTCCTTCTCGGGAGATATTCAAGTCTCATCTGGACGCCTATCTGTGTAATATGGGATAGGGAGCCTGCTTTGGCAGGGGGGTTGGACCCGATGATCTCTGGAGGTCCCTTCCAACCCCTACGATTCTGTGATTTTCTGGGCACGTTATGGATACCTGGGGCCGTGGTTCAGCCGTGGGAACTCCAGGAAGATGCTGGTGGCATGCCATCTGTGAAAGGTGAACTTGACATGAAAAGAGATTTCAGTTTCAAATATAAAAATGAACTTCCTGGGCAGAGACTCTGTCTTTGTGATGGTCAAGAAAAAGCAGGGCAGGAGGCACTAGCCAGAGCTTTTTGTGCTCTCAGAACCTGCCTCAATACTAATACTCCCCCTTCTGCCCTTTAGTACGCCTGTGTCCAGTTGATGTCATCCACCCGTGGCCCTAACATGAGCACATTCATACCAGCCATGGTTCAAAGTGGGAATACCTGCATTTTTGCAGCTGCCCCTCACATCTGGCAGTGAGTACAGATTAGCAGGAATCCTGAAGTGACCTCACATCTCCTGGGGGTTCTCCAGGGCTGAAGACCTCTCCTATGATTAGTTAAACACACTTAATGGTTGCTTTGTCTTATCATAACACAGAGTAGTACCATGACCAGATTGGAGGATTGTACAGAGGCCCAACCCACAGTATTTCTGTTCACAGTCCACTGTGTGGAACTATGTCTCAAACTTAAAACCAGGCTCAAAATATTTCTAGTTTATAGAATTAAAATTCAAAGAATATTAAACTATTCTTGCATTAATTTTGAAGAAAAGAGATTTAATCCAACTAAAAGAACAATATATATCCTGACTTGAGGAAGGGACTCACTGATTAATTTTTAGCATACGAAACACTGCCAGTTTCTGCTGAGTCACTGTACTTCACACAAAACCCACTGCTGAAAATCAGAAGACCAAATAACTTTCCCAGTTATTTGGGCAGAAAAGCCTGTTAGGACATTTCTGGTCCTGGGAATTTGCAGGCTAAGAAATTAGCAGGCAGATAAAGTGAAGGCACTTGGATAGGATAAGAAACTCAAGTCACTTTTACCAATATGCAATGAGATAGACTCAGCTGTCACTTCACTGGAGCCTTCTTTTAACTGGAATTTTTTCTTCGTAGGTTAAAGCTGCTTTGAGTGCTCCAGCCTTATCAAATGGCTTGAAGGTGAGTATTTTCTTCAGAATGAGAAATTTTCATTTAGATGGTCTGGGATCAGTGCAGCTGCTTCAATCTTGACTTCCAGTATAGCAGGCTGGGGCTGTGCAGGAGGACAGGTTGTCTGTCCTCCTATGAAAGGCAGCTCTGTCCCCTACACTTATCCCTTCTCCTTCCACATGAAGAAGTTAGTCAGGATTTGTTTTTTGACCTGGTACACATGTGGTTTATCAACTGAGCACCAAGCCCTTGTCCAAGGCCGCATAGGGTGGCATTGCCTCTCACCTGCACTGAGTATAGGCCAAGAACACTACAGAGGAGCTTGTTGCCCGGACAGTGTTTAACTTGTAAAAGAGTATTTAACATTATGTGTATACATCTGTAAAATCTGAGTTGTTCTAAGCCACTGTCTGGTTTAAGAAGGACATCACTGGCAAGGACTGTGCTTCCTGGCTAACAGGTTGGATTCTGGTCATCCTTGACACCCAAAGAAGTGAAAATAAGGGAATGAGAAGTCCCAAGCCCTCTATCCTCTGGTGATAAAGGAGACCTCACAGGGGCTACAGCTTACTTTTTGTTTTACTGGGTCCAGTGGATGATCCCTTCTCCATAGCTTCATTGTACAGAACAGCATGAATATCAGTTGACTTGTTTTAACGTCCTTAGACTGACTCAGACCATGTGCTGAGACTTTTTGTGGGCAGAACCCAAATGGTTCCCTTCAAACCCAGGGGGTCTACCATGCCAGGCTCCGATCTTGCCAGTAAACCTATCAGACAGCCAACCCTATGAAGTCAGGGGGGCCACTCACGTATTCGCAGCTACGGATGCGTGCACATCAGCAGGACCTGGGTCTTCTTTTTCCCCATTTCTCTCAACTTGCTGGTTTACTGGCAGCCTTTACATGTGTGGCAGGCGGCTTTTCCTCACCCTGTTTAGATGAGACTCCCCAGATAAGCCTGAGTATGTGAGCACGGTGATTTCAAGAGAGCTCTGTGCAAACATAGGGACTGTTTAGCTTTCCGTGAAGTACTGGGATCTCAGTGCTTTGCCCAAGTGTTGTTGATCACCTTCTTAGGAAGCAGTGCTCTCTAATTCCTGGCCTTTACCAGGCAAACCACTGATCTAACTGGCAGTTCAAATTTATCAGATACTGATCAGATGCACGTTTGCTGAAGCAAAGGTCTTTTTGACCAATTGCATTGGGAATTTTACCTGGAATTCAGTGGTCTCTGCAGGCAAAGATACTTGCCCAGTTTTATGCTGAAGTACAAATAGCCTTTTTACTGTAATTGTTTTACTAATTTACAGTCATGTCTTCTTCATACGTGGACAAGGTTTCTAAGTAAGGGTAGGTTATCAAGATCAAATTCTAGCAATGATTATGCTGCTGGTTCCTTTCCTGCTTACAGCATATAGCCTTTTTTCTCTTCCCTCCTGAAAGGGATTTAGTTCTAATAGAGACCCCTTTGTACTGAAACAGTAATTATTCTATCGTCTGTAGTTCTCTTATTAATGTTGTTAATTCTCTCCAGGCATATTTTTCTCTTTTTGGTTGGTGCCTTAACACTTCACTCTGCAATTTGCTTGCTGTTTTCTACAGCCTTACTGCAAACTAGAATATTAATTGATGAACTGAAGAATATAAATCCAACTTCCTGAAAGAAAAAAAAAGATATTTTATAGTTTATTTGATATTTAGAGCTAATAAACTCAAGAGACTAGAGAATGCTTTTCATTTCTTAAAATTAGGCTTTAAATTTTCTTCATTGACTTTGAAGTAGTCTAGACATTTACTTGATTTTCTGGAGGTCTTCACATCATGTGCATTAAAATGCAGACAAGTGTACATTACATACCCAGGATAAAGGAGTGAGGGTCATACCTGCAGAATGGACAGTCCTATCTTGAGAGACAGCAGCACAGAAGAAGATATGAGGGTCCTAGGAAACAGGGAACATAGCAGGAGCTCTCAATTCCCTGCCTTGGCAATGGGCACTGTGTATGAACTGCCACTTTGTGAGGAGAAGGGACTTTACCCCTAAGTGGGGCACTGGGGTCACCATTACTGGAATATTACACGTCATTCTGCTGCTGGTGCTTTAAAAAAGAAAACACAGAAAATGAAGAGGAAAAAAGGAGGAAGAAGGGGTCTGAGTGAATGCTCTGAAAGCTGGAGGAACTGCCCTGCAGTGAGACACTCTGAGAACTCAGTCTGCTCAGCTGAGCAAACAGAAGACTGAGAAGTGACTTGGTATCACTGCAAAGCGCCTTCACAGAGGAGGAACAGAAATCCAAAAAGCTTTAACCCAGATGAGGAGGCAGGAGAGGGAATGAGGCTGATGGAGCAAGGGAAGCCCAAGACAGGAAGGTCCCAAGCCAGGCCTGTTTGTAAAGCTGCAGAACACTAACTGTTTGGACAAGGAGCATTAAAAGGATAAAAGGGTACTTCTGCCTTGGATAAAAGGCCACGGCATTAAAAATTTTGTATTTGCTCTGGTATAAATCTGTATGTATTTCCAGCTGTGGTGGAGCAGAAGGCAGACTGAAATATTTGCTTCCTGCAGTCTTCTTCTGAGTATCAGCAGGTAACTCACATGGGAAGAAGCACCACACCTATTTTCACCATTAGAACAATCACAGGGGTGCAGTAAGCCAGCACTGAAACTTGCTCCCTTGCCACTCTATCCTAGGGAATACAGTTGTTTTACAAGGTTATTTTAAAAAACGTTTATGTGGCATTAATTACCTGCTGTAACTGCTGTGTGAGAGGATTGTTTCTCAGAGAAGAGTGACTACACAAACCCTCATCTGAGAATTGCCGCAGTGGAGGTTCGAGGTGCTCTGGAAGTGTAACCCATGCCAGATTTGCTACTAAATTATTCTTGGCTGCTTACAACGGTCTCAAAAGCAGGTCTCATTTGAGTCCTAGCTAAGAGAAGAGCCAAGAGCTATGAAGTTATTTTCTATTTCACTTTGATGATTCGGTATTGAGAGGGAATATTCCCCAAGGAGAGGGGAAATCATGGCTACAGTTCAGGGGTGGACGTTTATTGCTTTTGGTTTATTGCGGGTAGGAGTTCCAGCCTACACTACAATCAAGCATGCAGAAGCTGCATCATGGTAGGATACTGCTTGTAGAAAATACTGTTGCTTTTGTGTTCCTGTAAAAAGAGCTGCTCTGATAAGTGATATCCTGAAGAAAAGTATTCCTGTGCTATTATATGAAAAGAAGCTTGTTCTGGACCCGTCCTTGACCAGTTGCAAGTTGTGCTATTTTCTATTCTTTTTTAAAACCAGAATTATCTGCCACACAATGACTTTGCTAGTGAGCCAAGTGATCTTCTTGAGTTTTGCAGTCACAAGTTGGTCAGCTGTGCTGCAGAATATCTTTTCTCCCTTGCTTTGTTTTTTCCTGTGCACATCAGTTTTAAACCAATTCAGAAAGTTCGAAAGCAGGATAAATTTTCTCATTGCCCTTTCATATGTGGTCAATCACATTTAAAAGCTTCCTTAGTCGTCACGTAGAAGTTTGAGGCTGGGGATATTCATGGTCAGTTAGGCCAGTACTAGTTTTCTGAGGAGGAGCTTTCTCCAGTATGATAAACTATGAACACTGGGAAGAAGTTAGGTCTGGCAGATAAGAATTGCACTGTCTTTTACCCTACTTTGAAAACCTAGTGCAGAGAAAAATCTCACGTTTGGCCCTTCTTGTTTGTTTAATTAGTTTAATTTCATTTGCCTCATAAAGTTTGGTCCTTATCATTTTAGTGCAGATAAGTATTGCATCGGTTTAGGTGCTCCAGTGAAGTGTTTTTTAATGGTGCAGATTTATCTCAGCTGCTGGGACACTTAAAATAGCAAATACGAGCTTCTGAAAGGAAGAAAACATGAAGGAGAATGCTATTTCCACAGCCAACAAACATGAGACTCTTGTTACGTGTTCTGCCTCCCCGTCTCCTCCGCATTCACATCCATACACACGCAGAAAGAAAGGGAGAAAACTGGGGGGGGAGGTGGGGGGTGGGAAGCACCATTAAGACCACCGAAACCATCTGCACTAAGATTTCTTACATGTGTGCATGCCAACCGTTTGCACACAACGCCACATTTGGAGGAAGGACTTCAGGAAACGTGCAGTGAGCGCCTGGAAAACATTTGCAATGCCTAGTTTTCACTTAATGCGTGCCTGCGGGTTTCTGAGCGTCTCCAGCCAAGACCGCTACCCTCTTGCCAAGATCTCCTCAGAGCCAGCACAGATACGAGATACAGATCATAACTAAAGCTGCACCTTTTTTTTTTTAAAAATAAGATACAAGTCCCTTTTCACATCAGAAGTCGATCCCTTTTAAGGGGGTAGTTGTGAGATCCTGCTTCAACTCTTTGGGTTGTCGGGAATCATGGAACAAGGCAGAATGAGGCTGGCATTGTCTCCACACTGCCGAGCATCCTCATTGATAAAGGCAGCTAGCTTTGCACTTTGTGGCTTCATCATGTAAAACAAATAGCTCATTGTTAACTGACTGTGGTGGTTTGACCCTGGCTGGAGGCCAGGTGCCCACCAAAGCTGCTCTGGCACTCCCCTCCTCAGCTGGGCAGGGGACAGAAAATACAACGAAAGGCTTGTGGGTCAAGAGAAGGACAGAGAGAGATCCTTCAGCAATTACTGTCACGGGCAAAACACACTCAACTAGGGGAAAAAATAATTTATTACCAATCAGATCACAGTAGGATCATGAGAAATAAAAACTAATCTTAAAGCACCTTCCTTTTATACCTCTTTTCTTCCTGAGCTCAACTTCCCTCCTGATTTCTTTCCCTCCTCCTCCTCTCCAGAAGCACGAGGGGACTAGGAATGGGGGCTGTGGTCAGTTCATCATGCTCATCATGTCTCTACTGCTCCTTCCTTCTCAAGGAAAGGTCTCCTCACACTCTTCCCCTGTTCCAGCATGGGGTCCCTCCCATGGCAGATAGTCCTTCACCAGCTTCTCTAGCAGGAGTCCTTCTCACCGGCGGCTTCAGTTCTTCATGAGCTCCCTTCTACAGGGTACAGACTTTCAGGACCAGACTGCTCCAGTGTGGGTCCCCTACGAGGTCACAAGTCCTGCCAGGAAACCTGCTCCAGCATGGGTTCCTCTTGCCACAGGCTGCACGTCTCTGCCAGGATGCCTATTCAGGGTGGGCTTCCCACAGGGTCACAACCTCCTTTGGTCCTCCAAGGGCTGCAGGTGGATATCTCCACAGGCTGCAGGGGGACGGCCTGCCTCACCATGGTCTTCTTCAGGGGCTGCAGGGGAATCTCTGCTCTGCCACCTGGAATACCTCTTTCTCTCCTTCTTCACTGCCGAAGTGCTCCAGCATGGCTCCCTTCCACGGTATGTAGACCTTCAGGAACAGACTGCTCCAGTGTGAGACCTGTGTCCTATGTCCTTCCAGGAAACCTGCTTGAGCATGGGCTCCTTGCTCTGTGGGGCCACAGGTCCTGCCAGGAGCCTGCTCCAGGCCGAGCTTCCCACAGGGTCACAGCCTGCTTAGGGTGTCTCCACCTGCTCTGGCACGGGGCTCTCCAAGGGCTGCATCTGTTCCACCATGGACCTCCATGGGCTGCAGGGGGATAGCCTGCCTTGCCATGGTCTTCTCCAGGGAAATCTCTGCTCTGGCACCTGGAGCACCTCTTCGCTATCCCTCTGCACTGACCTTGCTGTCAGCAGAGTTGCTCCTCTCACATCTTCTCACTCCTCTGGCTGGCTGAAATTGCTCCTTATTGGTTTTTTGTGGGGTTTTTTTTTGGGGTCTTTTTTTCCTTCTTAACTTTGTTATCCCAGAGATACTACCACCATTGCTCAAGGGCTTAATCCTGGCCAGCAGCTGGTCTGTCTTGTATCTGGCTAGTATTGGTTCTGTCAGACGTAAGGGAAGCTTCTAGCAGCTTCTTACATGGCGGTGCGGGCCTTGCTGCTTATGTGAAATGCACAGGAGTAAGACCTCATTAGTGAGCCAGGATCATTTGTTAACTGCAAAGTAAAATAATTAAAGTCAACTTTGGGCATCCTTTTAAATAACACAAGTGTACCATTGCACTGACAATTAGAAATATTTTCATAATAACAGCAGATTTCAGGAAAAGTGCTTTGAATTATTTGTGCCAAACCAGGAAGAGAGCTTAAAGTACCGAATCACAAATCCTCAATATCCAGCTTGTGTTATAATTGTATATGACAAAGCCAGTTTGAGGTGCTGGGGAGAATAAGCACTGCCTATTTGCTGCACCTCAGTGTTTAACGTGTTCCCTCTGACGGTGCTTCGCCGACGCCGAGCAGACAGCACGCACCCAGGAACGAGCGTTTTGCTGGATAAGCAGGGGTTGGTCCTTTAACTAGCCACTTTTCCAGAAGCTCAATAACATGAAAAAAAAAAAAGAAAGCAAAATCTCTACGCTTATATCTACTGAGTTTCAATCAAAACAGCATTTTTAATTCAGCACAGCTACCTAGCTAATATAGGCCCCGAGAGACTCGCTTGAGAGAGCGTTCTCTTTCTGAACGCACGCTTAAAGCTGTGGGGAGGATTTTTAAATGTTGATCACTAAGGCTACCAAAAAAAAAAAAAAGTTATTGATTTCCAATGGTATTTACACCTGTAGGTCATTTAGGGAGAGAATTTTCAAGATGTATTTAAGTAGGTAAATATCTAACCGGATTAAGGGAAATCAAGAGGTTATATTCTCAAGGGCTCTTCAGTATTTGCAGTGGCTGGCATCTAGCTATTCTGTTATTTAGCCCAACCCTGGTCCAGGCCCAGGACTATCCTAATGTGACCAGGCCCAGGACTATCCTAATGTGACTGACACCAAGTTGGGGCACTCGAGCACAGGGAACCAAACAACAAGGGGTAAGGTAAGCCAAGGAAAGGAAGCGCCTTCTGAAACACTCATGAAGTACCCACTTCATCCTCCCTGTTATCCATAACATAACTATATTCTTTTTGTATAGAAATTGAGAACAACAGCATGAAAAGCAAAACATTTTCTTTTTAAAGTTACTTTTTTTTTAGGGAAACATGGTGGATGAGAGACTTCACATGAGCCAGCAGTGTGCTCTTGCAGCTCGCAAGGCCAATGGTATCCTGGGCTCCATTAGAAGAGGGGTGGCCAGCAGGGACAGGGAGGTGATTGTCCCTCTCTACTCTGCCCTCGTGAGGCCCCATCTGGAGTACTGTGTCCAGATCTGGGGCCCCCAATACAAGAAAGATGTGGAACTGTTGGAGAGGGTTCAGAGGAGGGCCACGAAGATGATTAGAGGACTGGAGCACCTGCCCTACAAAGAGAGGCTGAGGGAGCTGGGCTTGTTCAGCCTGGAGAAGAGAAGGCTGAGGGGGGACCTCATTGCAGCCTTCCAGTACCTGAAGGGAGCTTATAAGCAGGAGGGGATTCAACTTTTTAAAAGGGTAGATAATGGCAGGACAAGGGGGAATGGATTAAAACTAAAGGAAGGAAGGTTTAGATTAGATATTAGGGGGAAGTTCTTTACAGAGAGAGTGGTGAGGTGCTGGAACAGGCTGCCCAGAGAGGTGGTGGATGCCCCATCCCTGGAGGTGTTCAAGGCCAGGTTGGATGGGGCCCTGGGCAACCTTGTGTAGATCCAGGCCTGGAGGCTGGTGTCCCTGCCTGTGGCAGTCGGCATGGGACTCTGTGATCCTTGGGGTCCCTTCCAACCCAGACCATTCCATGATTTTGTGATTCTACAATTATTTCCTTAGAATATTTTCCTTTCAAGTACATTCCTACAGTCGTCAAACACATACCATTTTACACAACAAATTGGATGCCAGGTGAAACATGTTAATCCCACCAATAAAACTGTACCTAGAGTTAAAATTTATTTGTATTGCTTTAAATTAAGATTTAGCAGGCTTCTGTCATCTACCTAACAAAGTTTATAGGAGAAAAATTCTCTTTACAACGCTGTGTTCGAGGCTGGCCATAAATTCCACAATGCTTAAAAATGTGAGAGAACTAAGATTTGAAACCAAAATGTAAGTCCATTTCCTCACACAAGGCTCCTAAAGTACCCATCTCTTACTAAATCTCTAGCCTGTAAACCCCTCAAACATATGAATATATTCAAATCCAACTTTTCTTCAGTTTAATCACACCAATGAGATTTAATATTTCAAAAGTCAACACTTTATTCAGAGAAAAAGACTGCATCGCAAGAGCATCTCTTTGTTTGCTGAAAACAAAAGGATGAAAACTATTGCAGACTTTAAATGAGATATTTCCCTGTTTTGTCTCCTTTGCCATGCTATGATTAAGGAACATGAAGGTTTTTGTTGCATTTTATTGGCAAAATTAAGTAACTCATGGAAATCTGACACTCTTTCGGCAAATCAAAAATTTGACACACCTTTCTAAATCGAATGACTCTTCTCTATGGTTGTTTGTAGCATGATGAACAGCCCCACGTCAGTATTCTCCAACCAAATGCTTGTAGTTCCCCAAATATCTTCAGTGGAGAAAGAAGCACCAATACAAGAATAGGCAGCAGAGGAAGCATAATGATAAAAGTTGCTTTCCTCATTGATGCTTTTTGGGATGGCCAAGTTGTTCTGGATTCACAAAGAGTATGGTTTTCATTCTTCTTGACATTAGCCTCATGGTTCCTAACATTCCTCCTCTCAGCTGCACAGAGCAATTTCACAGAATCACAGAA